>JAHWGI010000345.1:0-20000 GCA_029379305.1 Frankliniella fusca | reverse complement strand
TGTCTAGGCTGCCGCCCGCAGACCCCTAGCGGATAGGCAAACCACCGCAGAGGTGCGCGGCGGGTCTGCCTACCTCAGCGTCCGCAGGCGCCCGGCGCGAGCAAGCCCTCAGCGGCTGTGCGTGGCGGGTCTGTCTAGGCTGCCGCCCGCAGACCCCTAGCGGATAGGCAAACCACCGCAGAGGTGCGCGGCGGGTCTGCCTACCTCAGCGTCCACAGGCGCCCGGCGCGAGCAAGCCCTCAGCGGCTGTGCGTGGCGGGTCTGTCTAGGCTGCCGCCCGCAGACCCCTAGCGGATAGGCAAACCACCGCAGAGGTGCGCGGCGGGTCTGCCTACCTCAGCGTCCGCAGGCGCCCGGCGCGAGCAAGCCCTCAGCGGCTGTGCGTGGCGGGTCTGTCTAGGCTGCCGCCCACAGGCGCGCAGCTTGCTGGCTGGCTGGCTGGCTGGCTGGCTGCCTGCCTGCCTGGCTGCCTGCCTGCCTGCCTGCCTGCCTGCCTGCCTGCCTGCCTGCCGGCCTGCCTGCCTGCCTGCCTGGGCTGGCCCGCCCGGCGGGCAATGCCGATCACGCCCAATAGCTGTCTTGCCGCGCGGCACAATGGGTGAAATCCAATCAGTAGCCGTGGTGAAATCCATTGCGGCGTGCCGCCCCCATCCCCTGCCCCAGCGCCACAGCCCAGCCCCTGTGTGCGCCCACCGCATATAATGTCGACATACATTAGCCAAACGGTGGCCAGGGCCGTAGCCAGCCTCGCCACGCGTGTTTGCTCATTGAGACGTTTTTATAATCATTCCGAATCAACTTTATGACGTAAAAAGAACTCTCTGTAAAGTAGCGCGTTGCTCTTCTTTCTCCTCATTTTTTTCTCAAAGGGATTAAAACCCAGACATAAACTTCTACCAATAAAAATCGTCTCAAGGCGCACTCGTACTCTTGTAATCATTTCTAACTCAATATTTGTTTTCAACCTTCTCTTTTTTTGGAACTAGTTTTATTGAATTTTTTTGTAAGAAAACAAAATTTTTTTGGCCTCACTGTGAAAAATAGCCGTAAGTTTAAGGGGAAATTTTCCACGATGTGGCGTTGTAAAATTACAATTCCAAATCATAAAATTACAAAGCACTACCTTTCGACCTGAAATTCGATTACGAGCAGCAAGAATGAGTTGTAAATTTACAACATGTCTTGTAATTTGTAGTTTACAAAATATATCGTAAATCTCCAAGATAATTTTCACAGTGCTGCAGCTGCCATTCTAGTGCAGAACGGAGCGTGGAAAGTTTTAGGAATCTACTTGAAAAATACGAAAGTGCTCAGCTATTTGCCGTTCGAGTGGAGCAAAGGAAATTTTCAGTTCCGTGCCCCCTATACGAAGGCACCGAACAGCCCCCTGAAGGAACTATAAACGTTAGTGCCTGTCGCAGTTTTAAAGCCTTCGTGACGGAACTTCACCTACAACGACTCAGCACCTTTATTCCTTTTTTTTTAAATCTAGTGTTTTCAATCGATTTTAAGTATAATTTGCTTGTGTTTGAGATATTGATGTGACCACCACTGTTTTCCGCTTGGTGATTAGAAACACGCCGCCAGGGCCGGCAGCAGGCCCAGCAGGGTCAGTGCCGACCTGCGGGAACTACCCCCCCCCCTCCCCCCTCCCAGCGGACCCCCACGCCTGAGCTACCTCGCTGCCAGGGGATGGATCTGATTGTATGACGTGCGGCGATTTGAGTACCGTGCCTCTTAATTAGACGCCATATTGATTAAATTGGGACCGGCGGGAGTTTACATTATGGACGCGCGGCGCGGCGCGGCCAGTGCTGTGCTCAGTGTGCTCTAGGCCCCGTGGGGCGGGGAGGGCACTCACCAAACACGCGCGCATAGCCCCCCCCCCCCCACCTCTAGGCCGTGGTGGTGCTCCCCCGTGATCTCTACCCTGCCTCACACCCCCTCCCTGCCTGTTACACCATTGTGAAAGCAAACAATAAATTATTAGTGGTGGCACACGCGCGCATGCGCACTAACACACCAGGCTGGCACATATACGCACGCACACGCGCGTGTACACACACCCACACACTCACTTTCTCTCTCTCTCTTTTTCTCCCCTCCCCCCTCCGTCTTTTTCTCTCTCTATCTTTCTCGCCCTCTCTCTTTCCTGCTCCTCTTCTCTCCCCCCACGCCGCCACATTTTTTTTCTCCCCCCGCCCCCTTCCCCCACGAACCTCACAGTGTGCTTTGCAATAACCTTCTCTTTGAATTTGCTTCGTTGAGATTTCGCTGATTTTATTCAGGATTCACGCCAGCCCGCCTGGATCTGCTGACACGTTATAAAGCCCATGTGCGTGCTGCATGTGTGTTTCGCGTTCCATTGTCGGGACGGCTCGCATTGTTTTCGCCCGTTTTATGCAGCCGGGGCCGCCGTGCTATTGGTTCGCCTGTGGTCTGCTCCCTGTCTCTTTCCCGGCTCGAAGCCCGCGCCGCTGCCACGTTCAAGATTTTATGATTTTTTTCCTCCGACTGTGGAGTCGAGGACGAGATACGAGAGGTGCGAATTTGTTTTCCGCCGGTCACGGGGGCCGCAACGGGCTCCACGCTAGTGGTCCTTTACTACCAAAACAAAAAGTGTACACCCTGAAACAAAATCATTTAAAAATCAGGGAAAAATAAAAATCAAAATCCAGAAAAAGAAAGGAAAATCCCGAATAACTAGAAGATTCATAAAAATCGGTCTACGCTTGAATATATCGTGAAGGACCCCTCGGCTGCGCTCGTTGGCGCGGGCGGTCCGCAGACCGGGGTCCCCCTCCGTCTTTGCGGCCACCGGCGCAAATATCCTCTGGGGGTGACTTTCGCGGAGGCGACGCTTGAAACTTGCTGTGCTTCTCCCTCTGCTTCTTCCTCTTCTTCTTGGTCGTCTCCCGCAGCAGATTCAAGGCAACTACCTAAACTAACCAGCGGCGAACTTTACTGAGGCCGGGGAGGCGACGACTAGCGCCGCCGCGACGCCACGCAGCAGCAGCATTAAATATGCTAAGAGCATCCAGCTCACTTTTATTCCACCGCACCTCTCTCTCTCTCGTCCTCTCTCTCTCTCTCGCTCTCTCTCTCTCTCTCGTCCTCTCTCTCTCTCTCTCTCTCTCTCCCTCTCTCTCGTCCCCCCCCTCTCTCTCTCTCTCTCGTCCTCTCTCTCTCTCTCTCTCTCTCTCTCTCTCTCTCTCTCTCTCTCTCTCTCTCTCTCTCTCTCTCTCTCTCTCTCTCTCTCTCTCTCTATCTCTCTCTCTCTCTCGCTCGCTCCGGGTCTCTCTCTTTCTACCTCATTGGATCTGCGCTGTTTTCCTTTCGTGATCTCCAGCCAGCCTCAGTCATAGCGAGCTGGGGATAAGCGCCCCCGCCACCCGAGCAAGTCGCAGAGAGGCAGCAGGGAAATCAGTTTGTCCGAAACCTCCGGCGCAGGGCGCAGTCTCGCCAACCCGACGGCTACTCGATCACTCGATGCGCACAGCTCCGTCAAAGTGCCAGGCATTATAAAGGGAGATTATTCACAGTGTGCCCGGGCGGTATCTCTTGTGGCCAGGGTTCTTCTTCGCAGCGCTTTTGCTTCCAGCCTAGCTGTTCATTTTCTAGCCCGCGGACTGCCTCAGCCCGTTCACTAATCAACAATAACTCTCGCCGAGAAAATCAAGATACACCTTTGTCAGATTTTGATTAAATCTTATTTATGTATTTATATTATATAGTTCAGCAGGGCGCGGTGTAGTGTGGCGGCGAGAGCTGCTGGTGCACATGCACAACGAGGCCGTGCAAGGTGCCGCTATAAAAACGCGCACAAGCGATGCCCCGCCGGTATGGCGCTATCGTCTGCGTATGCGAGCGCCTGTCTTTCAGATGAGCCTATATCGCGTATTGCAGCGTCATAAACCTCCCTCGCGATAAAGTCTCTTCTTTTTTCCTTTCACACTGTTCGTCTGACCGCACATTCTTGACGCTTTTGCACCTAGCATTTGCCCTCCTTTACGATTTAAGAAAAAAGGATGATAAAAAAGGAAAAATGCAACTTGTTTTGCTGATGTTTGCAACAACAGTAATACATCTTAATTTGTTCCACCCTCACCTCCGACCACGAACCATGTTAAACATTCAGTGGCATGCTTCTTTGTTCGATCCTTTCACAAACCTAAACGAGGGTGGTTGTCAGGAGCATGGGGCGAAGGCTGCCCGTGTCCGCGCCTCGCGCACCGGGTGTCTGGAAAGTTTTGAATTGATTAGCAGGTGATCCGATGACGCAGGAGAAGGGGGGAGGGAGAGAGAGAGAGAGAGAGAGAGAGAGAGAGAGAGAGAGAGAGAGAGAGAGAGACAGAGAGAGAGAGGGGGGGGGGAGGGGGCTGTCTCGTATACCATGCGGGTAAAGTCAGGCGGCTTCGGCTGAAAAACTACGCTGTCAGAGCCGAGCACCGCTCCCATTTGCCCGACAAAATCACAGTTTTTCGAGTTCAGGTTTTGAAAACGACATTGTTTTCTGCCCTTTTGTCTCTTCTTTAAAAAGCTCATTTCGGTGACGTTGACCGCACCGGTTGCGATGGACGCATATCGCCTCGTACGCTCGCGCTATGTTCCATTCTCGCAGCCGCAGCCGCACTATTTCCTACGGCCGAAACAGCGCGGCGGGACGCGCGCGCTCTGGTGATGTGTGCTGAGAGTTGGCTCTCGCAGCCGCCCGGAAATTGGGGGCTGCCCTGTGACGCGCGGTGGTGGCCAAGCGGGGCGGGGAGGGGCGGGGCGAGGCGAGTTGGAGGTGTGTCGGGGCGAGGTGTGGCTGGGCAGGGTGGGGCGTGGGGCGGCGAAGTGGACTTATGGGCTGAGCCGCGCAGTCTAGTCGTGGCGGCGCGAAGGGAATCTCGATTCGGCGGCGTAGTGTGGTGATTATTATCTCGATCGGAAAGTGTGGGCCATACGCGCTGTCAACCACATCGGGTATCAACTCTGAAGTTTTTGTATACCTCGTAATTCTGAAAATTCTGGGAAGTTTAAAAAATAAAAAAAAAAAACAGAAAAGTCACGAAAATTATTCATTTAAAAAATTAGAGAAAATTCCTGCAAAAATTTACAAAAATACAATAAAAATTCACAAAACTTCACAAAAAGTCGAAAAATTTGTACACTAAAATTCAGTGATGTTTCCCCTCGCTCATACCACTCTCGTGAAAGAGAGAGAGAGAGAGAGAGAGAGAGAGAGAGAGAGAGAGAGAGATCACCACCTGCCTGTACAGAGTGGCAGCCCCTCCCGCTGCGTGGTGCGTCAGCGCCGCTTGCTGGACGTAAAAAGATGAAGTAATTACTACGACCCGTTTTACGAGCATCAGGTTAGGGGTTGGGCCGGGGGGAGGGAGGGGGGGGTTGGGTGAGGTGAGGCGGCACCTGTTTGGTTCCGCGGGTGGCCGCGGTTTGGTTCGCGTTGCGCAGTTGTTGAACTTCCTCAGCGCGCTGTGGGTGAGCCGAGGGCGGGGGTGCAGTAGAGAGAGGAGACAGCTCGAAGAAGAGCGAGGAGATCAAAGGCACTCGTCCTACCAGCATGAAAAAACTGCATGCAAAAACTATGGCACTTGTGATCATGTGAAAAGTAGGGTGAGCCTTACGAACGTTTGTAAACGGAAAACTGTTGAGTGCGCCCCGTTCCAACGCTACGAATAAGGTCCCCTTCTCAAAAGTGAAAACAAAAGCTAGCCACATATTCATGATTTAAAAAAATACTGGCTATTACTCGCCCATACTTAATTCTCGCAAAAATTCACGGATGATCGCACGTACTCGTACTTTCGTTTGAGAGAAAGAGGGGTCTCACAACGCCATGGCCTGGACGGTCCCAGTCCTATCAGACTCAATCACGGCTCCGTGTCCTCACGAGCACATTACTGTGAAGGCGGCCCGGCGGCCCCCGGTCCTATGACGAGAAAAAAATGTGAGAGCGAGAAAGAAAGGGAGGGGAAAGTTCTGCCGAGTTGTTCCCCCCCGGCGGCGCTGGCGCTCTCCAGTCTAGAGGGGAGGGGAAAGGCTCGGCGCGGCCTGGCCCGGCGGGGACTTCCCTCCACGCTCCTCCGGGATATAATAGTTTCATGCCCCCCGCCAGATAGCAGCACGGGCGGGCGGGGAGGCGCGACCAGACAATAGCTATGATCGTCAACACCTGAGAAAAGTTGTCGACGCGTGTTCCGAATAGGAGATGCCCCGCCCCACCACCGCCAACTCCAGTCTGACAGAAATCCGACCCGCACGCACACACGTGGGATGAAATACGCTTTTGCAGAATTGACAAACTAAGATTATAAATGGTCTAAACTAAGCCTATGTGTCTTAAGATATTTTCAACCCTCCACTGGTAAAACAAATGTTTAGTTTCTATACATCATGGTGTTTACACACTAAATGGAAAGGGACAATTTTGTCCCAAAAAATGTTGCGTTTTTGTGCACACCAATCCCTTTTGACAAAAAATTTGTGTAATAATTTGGGACGGTTTGTAATATTTCGGATGCAAATTGTCTCAATTTAGTTGGACAATCTGTCCCAAGAAAATGATGTGTACAAAAACGCAACATTTTCTGGGACAAAATTGTCCTTTTTCATTTAGAGTGTAGTTGGTATGACATGATATATAGCAGGAACTTAACATGACAGTATGTTTAACAACTAAACACTTCGTAAATGTTTAGAGATTAAACATTTTGTGATGCATAGAAGTAAACACTTGGCTTCACATGGAGAAGCATAGAGATACCACGCTGCGCCAAGTGTAAAGCCAACTAAACAATTGCAAAGTGCTTAAAAAATAAACATCTGCTGGTGTGTAGTTTGAACTAAACATGATATACACTGTGAAAAATACTCGTAAGGGTTACGGGAAAATTTTCCATGATAAAAGTCGTAAAATTACAATCTGAAATTCTAAATTTACAAGCACTCCCTATCGACGTGGAATTGACCAACGAGCAAGAATGGGCAGTCAGAAATTTACGACATTTTTTTGTAAATCAAAATTACAAAAAAAAATCGTAAATTTACGAGGATATTTTTCACAGTGTAGTGTTTAAATATGAAACATCAGCAGGTAAACATCAGGTGATGTTTATAGAACTAAACATTTGTTTTACCAGTGTCTACCCACAAGTATAGGCATCATCATAAGCACAAATTTTAAAATTATCTCAGAGTAAAATAATTATTGGTGAGACGTAGTCAATCATTCCCAACGTGAAAATGAAAAATAATCCGGCTTTACGGTAAAGTTTCCATGAAGCGTTTCACCATGCTGACAGACAAAAGTGCAAAATGACAAGCGCTGGACGTACCGACTTGAAACTCATTAACGAGCCAGAAAGACGAGATAAACGCCGCGCGCAAAATCCTATGTCCACTTTACACACCTCAAATTTGTTGAAATCAAAACCTACCCCCGCTCTCGACAGTGCACACACTACGACCTGTTTTTCTAGCAGTTTTGGATAAGCGCATAAGGAAACCGTAGCAGCTTGAAAATCAGGACGCAGTTTTTTTTTCTTTTTCTTTTTACCTATACCCATGTGCCTACATTGGAAACCCAAGTGTGTGAATGTCGCACACTTGTTGGAGTGCGAGGATTCATTCGCACACTTGTCCACTTAAACGTGTGAATTTTCCTAGGATATTCACACGTTTGAGTGGCCAAGTGTACGAATGAATCCTTGCACACCTACAAAGTGTGCGACATTCGTCCATTTGGACTGTACTCAGTGACTCACCAGACCCGGCCCCCTTCCTGTTGCAGGCGCAGTCCTGGCAGGTGGGGCACCACCTGCAGCCGCAGACGCCGCAGGACCGGGCGCTGGACGCGGTGGCCGTGTCCGTGGGGCTGAGCTTCACGCTCGAGCGGACGCACTTCCCGGGCGGCCGCCTCGACCTGCGCTGCCGCTCCACCATCGGCAACATCACCGGCCTCTCCAGGGAGGCGTCGTGGACCGCCATGCTCGACTCGAACCGGAAGCTGGCGCAGCGCTCGCCCGCCACCAGACTCGCAGGTAGGCGCCAGTGAGATAACGCTCTGCTAAACAAACAAACAAACAAACAAACAAACAAACAAACAAACAAAACACACACACACACACACACACACAAAATAATAACGTGGAGTGGGCTTGCTAGGCTAAAAAGTTGAGATGTGTTTATGTATACATTGTAAAAACAATTTATGATCTTTTGCGAAAAAAAAAGGCTAACTTTAAGGGACTTAAGGCACTGCTTGACTCTGGGGAAAACTTGTCCGATTTTGAAGAACTCCCCATGAAAAATAATGAAATTTCATCCATCCTTTATGGAAATTTCTTTAAAATTTGAAGTTTTCCTCAAAATCAGAGAGTGCCTTGAAGTTTTCCCTTTCCTCAAAAAACTATACACTTTGTTTTTTACCGTGTACTTGACAAAACCACGCTGTTAAACCAAGTGTACAACTGCCCAACATCTGTCATTGTTTATCACGCACCCAAACATCCCTGTTTATCACGCAAAAGTGTTCAAGTCAACAGCCGTGCAATCTCAACTTTTCAATAACTCAACAGCTGAGTGCACTTGTGAATGCTCATCTTGGTGGTTGTGCACTAGCAGGTATTAGCACTCACAAGTGTATAACAGCAGATTCGAAGCCGATTCGAAATCTTGCAATTGCTCAAATTATGGGTTGTGGACTTATTGTTTGTGTTTGGCTGGGAGTTGTACACTTACAAGTGTTCAGCAGTTGCACAATTTGTTGTATAGTGCAAGTGTTTGTACAAGAACGCAATTATGGCTGGCGGTGGCGGAGAATGGAATAGTGCGCACCGGGCTTTTCCGGACACCTGGTGTATTCTGTGCTGTGTGCACGCACTTTTAACTGCATACATGTTGATGTACACTGTAAATAATTAACCTCGACCCCACCCTCAACCCCGCCTTTCCACCAAAAATAGAAAAAAGACATGGAAGACCGCTGTGAACAATTCCCGCGTTAACTCAATTGGAAATGATCCCGCACACGCCTAAAAAGATTAACGTAATTTGTGGAGAGGCCCACCCAGGAAGGCAGGCAGGCAGGCAGGCAGGCAGGCAGGCAGGCAGGCAGGCAGGCAGGCAGGCAGGCAGGCAGGCAGGCAGGCAGGCAGGCAGGCAGGCAGGCAGGCACGCACCAGCCAGGCCACCGAACAGACAGGGCGAGCAACGCGCCGAGGCGAGGAGGGCGCGTCTTGATGGCGGCCTAATCACGCTATTGTTTCACATTCCCGCGGCCCGGTGGGGGGCAGGCAGCCCAGCCCAGCGCGCCGCCATGGTCTCCCGTTGCTGATTTATAAGCGGGTCTACGCCCATTACCCAAACAAAGTCATTGAGTGAGGCGGCGGTCACCATGGCGACGGGCCCGACCCGACACACCCGCGCGCACAGCACAGCTTCCAGTGAGTGTCGCCCGTATGGAAGCGTACAGCTGAAAATGGTGTGAATATGGATTTTATATCGTCTTACGGCCAAGACGTAATTGAGACGGTATCGAGACCACTGGAAGACGAACTCATGTCGATTTTAAGACGACATGGGGACGACAAACTATTTGAGAATCGTCGTCGGTTTCTCCTCGCGATGTGGTCATCCTGCGGTCTCAATGTCGTCTTAAATTGTTCCGTTTTAAGACGAGAAAATGACCAGATCGGGACCAACTGTCGGGGACGCGATTGAAAAAGGGGAAAAGAGGGGAGCGGGCCGCCTGGCCTGGTCTCGAACAGCCGACCTGCCGGTCACGAAGCCAGCTCGATGCGCGCTTGGCCAGAGCGCTCATCTACCGGCGGCGGGGCGAGCGGCGACCAGAGTCCAGCCGGTCCAGCCACGCCATGTGATCTCTGCGCCGTCTGCTCGTACTAGCTTCCGATCAATTGGGACTGGCTGGACCAGCAGCTTGGCTCTGCTCAGCCAATCAACGGGCGTGCGCGCGTTATCAGTTCTGTTCACCGCACCGCTATACTGAGGCCAGCCTAAGGTCGGCCGTTTCCTCAGCCCTTCTCCCCTGCAAACTCCTATGCTGCCCGGGGCTGGACCGGCTGGACTCTGGTCGCCGCTCGCCCCGCCGCCGGTAGGTGAGCGCTCTGGCCAAGCGCGCATCGAGCTGGCTTTGTGACCGGCAGGTCGGCTGTTCGAGACCAGGCCAGGCGGCCCGCTCCCCTCTTTTCCCCTTTTTCAATCGCGTCCCCGACAGTTGGTCCCGATCTGGTTATTTTCTCGTCTTAAAACGGAACAATTTAAGACGACATTGAGACCGCAGGATGACCACATCGCGAGGAGAAACCGACGACGATTCTCAAATAGTTTGTCGTCCCCATGTCGTCTTAAAATCGACATGAGTTCGTCTTCCAGTGGTCTCGATACCGTCTCAATTACGTCTTGGCCGTAAGACGATATAAAATCCATATTTACACCATTTTCAGCTGTACGCTTCCATACGGGCGGGTTCAGCCAGTATTTTAATTTTTCAAACAGTAAAAGAGGAGCGCGCGGGGTCAGGGATTAGAAGTAACGCGACGCGTTCATTCTGCTTCATCCGTATCCTCATAATGTGTGCGTGCGGTGAAACGATCGTCAGCGTTGTCAGTATTACTATACGACTTGGAAAAGTAGGATTTTTTTTTTAACACTTCAGAAACAATTTTTTTTTAATTGAAGGACGGAAAAAGTTCTGTTTCTTCTTTTCAACGAAAATATAATCCTTTCCTAAAATGAGCGAATAGCTGTTTTCATTACAGTATTTTAAGAACCAGATGTTTTGAAGCCCCGGGCCAGTACACTATAGTTAATAGCGAGATTTTTAGTCGTCAAAAATGATGTGAGTTATTGTGAGAAAAGTGAGTCACTGGCACACCTGCGATCGGCCGCGACTATCGGTCCAACTTTTAACAAGCTCCGCACATGTGGCGGACAAGCCAACGCACACGTACCCTTGGGCGGGGCGCGGGGCGTGGCAGGGCGCGGGGAGGGATGGGACGGGGCGGGGCGGGGTGGGGTGGGGCGGGGCGCGGGGTGGGACGGGCCAGCGCGCAAAACTAAGTCAAATCTGCGCGAGTTGGAAATGGGAGGGCACCGCGGCCGTCCCGTCCCGCCTCTGGTAGCCGGCCGGCCTAGCCCAGTCCCTCCACGACCAAGTCATTGACGGAAGTTGGGTCGTTTCGTCTCAGTTTCGGCTCAACGTGGTCGGGGCAGTGTGTGTATGGCGCGCGCGCGCTGGTCGCCTCTGCCCCCCCCCTCTCCCCCCCCTCTCCCCCCTCTTGCCGCATTGAGAAGCTGTTGAGATGGCCTTGCTACTCTCTGCTTTCATGATGACGCTAGCCTGCCGTCTGATTCCGAAGATCGCTCTCGTCCCTCCATCCTTGTCGCACCTATGGTGGTGCCGTATGTCGGGGGTGGCAGAGCCCCCCCGAGTCCGACAAGAATGGAGGCGCGAGGGCGATGTTCGGAGTCAGACGGTTGCCTTGTTTGACTGCCGTGCGCGCGCGGCGACTTCTCGTTTTATTCGGAATTCAATTGAAACTTTGTCTGTTCGCAGCGTCCCTCGCCACCTTGCTGCTGCCGCTGTCGCTGCTGCGGTACTTATGAGGAGACCAGCCCCCCTGCCCACCCCGCAGCGCGCACGCACAAGTCCGAGGTCTGGTCAGCCGTGATTATATGGATGTCCCGCTGCTGACGCAACCCTACGATGGTTGCTACAACTTTTCATTCATCCGGCTGCGGCTGGCCGCGGCCGTCGGTTCAGTCCTGTGCGCGGGGATGCTCAATGACGTGGAGTGGTGAGAGTGGAGGGAGAGTGACTGAAGTGCAACGCCGCCAAAGTGCGTAAGTGGAGTGAGTGAGTGAGAGAGAGTGAGAGAGTGAGTGTGTGCCGTGCGCGTGTCGTTCTGAAATCCCTTGTGTTATTTTATTCAAATTGTTTTTGATTCGTATGTCGTGTGCGGCGGAACACTAGGCGCGAGAGCAAAAGTTGAGACGAGAGCAGACGGGCTAAAGAGATTGCTTTCTTGAGACATCGCTTTTTAAATCCCCAGCTCTGAAGAGGCAACGGGTTTACATCAAAATTGAAGAAATCTAGCGAATACTGTTTTACCTTTCCTATTCTGGTGAATCAAAAATGTGAAATAAATATGCCAGGGATCTGTGAATCAGTGAAATTCTCGTAACAATAATTTTTTTCCTTATATTTTTTACAAGTTCCGCGAGAGAGTAGGGCATTAACATGAAAAAGACAGTGAAGAAGAATCGGATCTCTTTAGCCCTGTTTTGATGGTGCAAGCATGACTTATTTTAAAAAGAGACCAGTGTGATATAATATTAGGTAGTCACTTAGCGTGACATATTTTTTCTGTGGGTAATAACACCATGTTTGTTATCATTTGACATGTAAAATTGATTTATGTGAAAATGTACAGAGAAGTAAGGAATAGCATAGCTAAATATGATGGGGTGTTCCACTTCAGCGTTTTAGAGTACCTTAATAAAAAGTTGTACTTGAGATTATTTAAGTTTTATAGCAAGCAGTGATCCTGAGTGATGCGTATGCATGTCTGAAAGCAATTAAATGTCCTCTCACTGTTCAAATTTATAATAAAACATATTATTGTCAATATTGACTTACTTTGAATGAAAATAGATTTGCAAATCTGCAGTTGTGAATTTGTCTTGGTTTAAAGCCTTGTCGATTCATAAAATTAATTAAATGTGTACATACGATGTAAATACGGAGGTCCTCGTCTCCTCAACTAAATTATATGTGCACTCTTTGTTTAATATGAAAATAGAGAAAAATATGATTTCTCTGGAATGTGTGTTAATTGAGGTGCACCATATCGTATTCCGTGATTGTTTATGTCGTCTGGAAATACTTAAGTCTCTGCAAATCATGATTGGTCGGGTTATTCCAAATATGGTCGTTTGCCATGACCCACAAAACTAGGAAGCTGGATGCCACAAGTTAAGATGCAACATCTTCTGTACTGTAAATTAATATTTTCTGTGAATGCCTGTTGTGGCTTTTGAGAGGCAAGTAGAGTTGTACCAGACTTTATTTCACATTTTAAAATACATCCGTCCTCTCTATTTAGGATGGAATAGTGAATTTAATAACTTGGTGTCTATTCGAATAAACCACTCTTATTTTTTTTCTACACTGACATTTAATTTTCGGGTTAACTGCTCACCTGATGTCAAATTATCATGAGGGCTCTCCTCAATAAGAGTTCGATGCTGAGGCCATAAATACTCAACTTCTTGTATATAATAGAAAAATTAATCATTCCAATTTATTTTGTATGTGGGATGTAATATTTGTAATTTTAATCAACAACTCAACAACAAACTTAAATTGTATTTCGGAGAGGGTTGTATGCAATAGGTCCTCGACAGCAAAAATTAAGAGCTGACAAAACGAGTAACTTTTAAAATATTGAGATATTTCATCAACAAAGTGTTTCTGTACAATGTTTCCTTTTCAGTTATGAAAATAAATTTGTTAAAACTGGCTGTGTAAATGTTTTATTGCGACGGCCTTCCAGCCATTTATCAGAAGATAGCAAATACCTTGAGCCAAGCCAGTATATTGCCTAGAGCTGACTAATTAAAGTTGTCAGAGGGGAGAGTGATTAAAGGGATTCCCATACCTGACGTGGAGGGAGAGAGAAACGGAAAACGGGACGCTGATGCCTAGGATATGTAACAACAACATTTTACAACATTTTATCTCATCTGCTCGTAGCTCAGAACTTCCAAGACTTTGAGGTCTACGACCTAAATTGGAGTATAATTTTCGATTTACGTTTCCATTAACACAATGACAAACTTTCAAACTCGAGCCACGTTCAGAGCAGGCAATGAAAAAAGGGCAAAAAGCTGATTAGAAAATGTTCTTGTCGGAAGCTGATCGTAGTCAAAGTCCCTTTGCAAACCCGATGACAACAATTGTTTCCTTTAGATCTACTGACTGATTTGCACCGCCGTTTTGCCGAAGCGAATCAGCACTTTGCAAACTCAGAAGAGACAAAAGAGGCTCACCCGTACCCCAGAGGAATTGCTCCCTTTTTTCGGAGTGGGGGGCTGATTAGTGTAGTTGGGTAAGGTGATGGAAAAGGGGGGTGGGGGTGGGTGGGAGGGGGAATCCTTTTATGGCTAATAACCCGCAAGAGGATATTGCGGAAGTGGGGGCTTGTGGACGGGGACCGCGTGAGGGGAGGGGAGGAGGAGGGGGGAGGCACCGGCCTGGGGCTCAGCGAGACCTCCCACAACCCCAAGCTCCCTCCTGCATCGCTACCACCTCACCCCTCGGAGACCACGCGAGTTCAGTGCGTCCGATCAAAAACTACTCGAAGCAAAACTAACGAAAAGAAAAGCGCGTAGGCATCGCCGAGCTACATCACAAAACAACAACAACGAACAACGACAACAACACAACAAGGGACCACTGCTCTCGCCTCAACTGGCGCGTCCCGGGGTGCTATGCTGGTTGCATACCAAATGAAATCTCGGAGAGAAGGGGGACGGAGAGGGGGGGGGGGGGCAGCAACTGTTCAGTGATGGTGAAGGAAGGGCCACGGGGGGTAGGGGGTGGGGGGTTGCACTTGGGGGTCAGGGCACCGAGTCACCAGGGTGAACACTACCACCTCCTCATGTGCCGAGCAGCACATGCCCTGACCACTGACCACTGCACCACCAGCACCGCCACCAGCCACCACCAACTCTAGCGCAGTTTGTCCCGACCGAGTAGGCGCCGCGGCGCTGAGCATGAGGGCGCCGCCGTGCAACCACCGACCGCGGCAACCCGCTTAGCATCACTGCGCCCCACCCCGCCCCGCCCCGCCCCATCCCACCCCGCCCCGCCCCATCCCACCCCGCCCTGCCGCAACCGCACGACGAGATGCGTCCGGAACTGTGCTTGTCTGCTTGTCTGCCGTTGTGTCGCAGCCGCCGCCCCCGCGAAACCGACAGAAAGTGTACATACTCCGAGCAGAAGTAGGACGGCGCTCGGCTACAACCGAAACGTCGATTGGAATTGAAATAGTTTGTCGCAATGGTTAAGAAGAGCATCAGGTCGGAACTCCATGGCTCACAGGTTAGTGCAAGTAAGCATTCGCAAGTTTTACCATTGCGATACCGAGGCGATTCGCTATCACTACCTACCGGCCATTTTTACCGCCACGCTGCAAGAGCGAAAGCGAAAGTCGTCTCGTCTTGGCCGGGCCCGTCCAGACCGGTAGAAACGGATTCCTATTCGCATCGGCGCAAGGCGTGTGAACCGACAGCCTCATGGTTAGCGTCCCCCTGTCACCCGTCACGTTAAAAACAATGTCTGATTTTTTGAGGAAAAAGGGAAACCCCTCAGATTTTTAGAAAGACTCCTCAAAAAATAAGGGAAATCTCCACAAATTTTGAGGAGACTTCCTTAAAATCTAAGGAGTTTTCCTCAAAGTATACAAGGTCCTTAAAGTTTTCCCCTTTTCCTCAAAAAAATCAGACATTGTTTTTACCGTGGTCCCAAACCACCTAGGTTGTCGGGACGCTTATGTGTTCGAATCTCGGCCGATTTTTTTTTGGAACGATTTTCGGATGATATATTGCTTTAAACAACTTCTCCTGTCGTTGCATTTGGGTATAAAAATTTAAGTCGCAAAAATTAAGTTTTACGAAAGTGGAAAAAAAGCACTTGCAAAATAAGTGACGTTTGCGCACTGTAAGTCGGATTTTTAATAAAAATCGAGCAATTACCCGATTCAATATAATGAGAGAAGCGTACTGGTTCTGCAGAAGAAAAGAGTGGGGGGCTGGTCCTGGTCCACCCCGACCTCCGAACAGGTCTCCGGTCCCCCCTCAGAGTGCCGCAGCAGGGCCGAGCAGGGCGCGCCGGTGCGGACCGAAAAAGTTATTTCAATATACGGCGGGGAAAGTTGAAGCGGAGGCGGAAGGCGTGGCGGGGCGCGGCGCCACTTGCATAGGGAAAAGGTAATTAAATATTCATAACAGTGAACAACTCTATTCGTTCTAGTCCCCCTTAAGATAATAGCCCTACACGATGTCTGGATAAACTGCAGACCGTGGCGGGGCGTGGCGGGGCGTGGCGGGGCGTGGCGGGGTCTGGCGGGGCGTGGCAGAGCCTGCTTAGCATTCATACGCTGCCTCGCGGGGCATCGCGTCTCGCGGCGGGGCGGGGCGGGGCGGGGCGGGGTGGGGCGGGGCGGCTAGTGTAATCCACTTGGACGCAATGAGCAAAAGGCGTGAGACGGGGCTGCGGGTCGGGCGGGTGAGCCGGGGCGGCAATGGCGGGGGGAAGGAGGATCGAGGCTCGCGGTGGTCAGTGGGCTCTTTCCGTGGCGTGTGCCCGGCCAAGGGTCAAAGCGGTACTTGAAAAAGGAAAAGAAAAGAGAGATTAGCTGCGAAAAGAAAATTGGAATGATTTATAAAATGATTTATTTCACAAAAGGGCTAAAAAGCCCCACTGCAGTGAGCAGTTCACCGGAAGAGAGAGAGAGAGAAAGAGATTAGCCGCGCGAGAACTAATGCGGTAGACAAGTTTGTGCTAGAAAAATTTTTGCGAGTTTCATCGCCCAAACTCATTATCAGAGTAGCAATTTGCCTCCAAGGGCAATACGCAATTGAACCATTCAAGCAAATTTTACCGCGCCTCATCCAGCTCATTATTTATTTTGCGTGATTGGAACAGAAATGTCGTTGATAAGATTTTGAGTAAATAGCTTCTCGAATGGTAGATTGTTGGTCGTGCAGGTCGCGGTGTGGATATCACGTGACCGCGAATGCAGGGTGAACAACGTTAAAGCGCTGAGAGGCCTTCCACTGCCTGACCTTGCGGCGGCGCGGTGTTCACCTCTCGGTGCCTCACCCCACCCCACCCCACCCCACCCCACCCCACCCCACCCCGCCACGCCCCAGCGCGCCCCACCGGGCGCTGTTCAACTGAACTGGGAGCGCACCTGAGCTGCGCGGCGAGGGGTGCTGGCGGGGCGGGGCAGGCGAGCGTGCGCCGCATACGCTAGCACGTCTATGCGTCAGGAGCGGGTGTGCCGGGGCAGGGCGGGGCGGGTCGGGGCGCCCGACACCGGAAGTGACGGTGCGGGGCCACCACAGCGCCTAACACAATCCAGCGCGTCACCGGATTGGCCACCACCGCCTATCAGTCCGAATTTTCCGCCCTCTTGACTCGCGCTTGCGCCGCCATCATCCGGAAACCGGAAAAGTATAGCGACGGCAAGGAAGTGTGTTTCCATTGCAGTTCCGGTTCTCTGGCGAACAGCAGTGCGGTGAGCGGCGCGCGAAAGGTAACATCCCCAATGGCGTCATCTAGGACGCTCACCTCGTCTTGCCCGTGCAGACCCCCTCCTCCCCCCCCCCCGTGCCTCTCCCTGTTCCCCCACAGCGCCCTCGCGGCCATCGAGCCATCGACACGTATTCCATGACGATTGGAAATTTTCCGGTCGTTTGCATCCGCGGCAGGAAGTGTGCTGGTCTTGCGCAGCGGCGCCGAGGGGAATTCCAGAGGTACGATGAGGGCGGCGGCAGCAGGAGAGGTGGGGTGGGGTAGGGGGGTGGGGGAGAACTCCGCGCCACAACGCGGCGAGAGCGCCTGACGCCGCCGCCTGCTTGCAAAAATATGCGCAGGGAAGCTGCTTTACGCCGATGGCTGTGTACATTCGATCTAAAAACGCTAGCGTGGTGGTGGTGTTGGTGGTGGTGGTGGTGGGGCGAGCGGGCCCGCCGCACCATACACGAGAAATGCTAATGAGAAACATCTATGGGGGTAAAATACCGGGACGTCCTGCCCCTTACAGTGGAGGCCCACCGGGGAATGGCGAACTGTAACGTGACGTGCGAAAGCGCAAGCATTACTTCACACACCCATTACTGATACAAAAGCAGGGGCTTACCACTTTCATAATCCTCGTACTCCCCTCTAAATGATTATTAATAATCACAAAATCATAATCATGTAAAATTTCCGAATGTTGACAAATTTTGCACTGTAAAATGCTTGCAAAGAATTGGTTCGTATTGCAAGCTATATTCTTTGTAAGTTGCAAAGAATTTTTAAGCATTGTATTACGAACTAATTCTTCGTAAGCTTACGAACTATTTCTTTGCAATAATACAAACAAATAGTTTGTAAGAATTCTAGAAGCTTGCAAAGAAGTTCTTTGCAATACGAACAAATTCTTCGTAATACGAATATTAAAATTTCTTCGCAACGTTGCAAAGAATTTAGTTTGCAAGCATTTTACAGTGTGACAAATATTTAGAAATATTATCAAATTCAACCAAAAGTTTCGTGATTACTGGCCAATAATCAGTAAATATGTGAAAGATAGTCTCAAATAATTATTGATAATCACCATAATCGCGACTGATTAAAATCCTAGTAAGCGATCTTTTTAAAGGGGTAGACCCTTGTACAAAAGCGAACGGTGCGCCAGAGACCAGTACTTGAAAATTTGCGAACTTGATATTCTAAAGAACAATTCTGCTGTGAAGCGGAACAAGGGGATAAGTTGACTTAGCCCCAAAATGAGATTTTTATGCCATGTTATAGTCAATTATAGGCTGCTTCTACCCTCAAAATATTACAGAAATGAACCCCATAGGTTGGGAGATATAAGGGTTGGTAAAAGGAGATAAGGCGACATACCTCCTTTTAAAAATACATTTGTTCGCATCAAAAGGAGGTAAGTCGACTTAACTCAAAAGTCTAAAAAATTTCAACAGAACAAAATGAGTTAAAAGGACTTGACTCTATTTGATTGAGATATTGAAGAAAAGGTATGTAAACTTATCCCCCTTTGCACAAAAAATAGCAAGCATACTTCATTTTATTCTGTACTGTCACTACAGAACTGAGTTCCAGATTAGAAGTTGATGCAAGGAGTTCTAATATTTCTTTATTTTCTGTGAAGCTTTCACAGTATCCTTTGCATTAAATTTTGAGTATAGACGAGTATAGACCTGGTTGTTATCTAATAATTGTACACCTTAGTTGAACCAGAAAATTATTTATGAGGATTCACTATTGCCTTTAAATTTTTTCTTCGATTCACTTAATGATTCAAAAAGAATAAAAAAAAGACATACCTATATACATACTTATAAGTCGTCCTATAGCGCCTTTTTTCAGAATGGCATAAGGAAGCAAGGCGACATGACTCTTTATGCATCTTCTCATCAACAAAGTTAAGTAGACTTAGCTCCTTTACCCAAGTTTTCAATAACTTAACTCCAAAGTCTCAACATGTAAAAAGAGTCAAGTTGACTTGCTTCGTTGTGTCGTTGATGGTAAAGTCCTGAATATCAGCGTACAAGCATTACACTGAAAAAATCATACAGCCTGTAATATCCTACATGGAATTGCATTTTAATATTATCATAACATTTTTGAAAAGTTACGTGCCAATAGTTTTTTTCAATATCCTGAAAAGTATGGGTTTTGCACTTAACCCCTTGTTCCACTTCACAGGAGAATTCGCTTGAGTAGAGAAAAAACAGTGCTCTACTTCAGGGAACAAATAAAAAATATGAAGCCTAGCAAATAACACACACACACACACAGAGAGAGAGAGAGAGAGAGAGAGAGAGAGAGAGAGAGAGAGAGAGAGAGAGAGAGAGAGAGAGAGAGAGAGAGAGAGAGAGAGAGAGAGAGAGATTCTGTTACTTGAAACCTCCTCTTTAAAACGTTTTGTCAGTCGTCTATATTTCTCTTGCGGTATCAGTGAATTTTAGCTCTTGTGGTCCGCTCCCGAGAAGATCGTGCGAAACGAGCCGTATTCAACCCGGAGTTCAAAAGAGGCGAGGAGGTAACCTCTTCGAAATCGGCTCCTGGTAACAAGAGATTTTCGGAAGCTGTGTGGTGCTTGCAGTGCCGCTGAGAGCAAAAGTCTGTGGTCTAGTGGTTAGCGCAACGGTCACCTGCCCGGTAGCTCTCGGGT
>JAHWGI010000344.1:0-52838 GCA_029379305.1 Frankliniella fusca | reverse complement strand
TGAACTCAGCCTAACCTAACACCGGGAGGGCATCCTTCAACTCCCTAAGTCCAGCCTACGACTTGGTAACTCAGCCCTAACCTAAACCCGGGGAGCATCCCTTTCAATATACCACTAAGACCCAAGCTACGACTTGAACTCAGCCTAACCTAACTCCGGGGCATCCTTCAAGTTCCCCTAAGACTCCAGCCTACGACTTGAAACTCAAGGCCTAACCAAACCCGGCGGGCATCCTTCAATCTCCTCCTAAGTCAGCCTACGACTTGAACTCAGCCTAACCAAACCCGTTGCATCCTTCAAGTTCCTCTAAGTCCAAAGCCCTACAGACTATGAACCTCACCTAATCACTAAACCCGGGCATCCTTCAATTCTCTAAGTCCAGCCTTACACTGTGATGAACCATCCTAACCTAACCCGGGCATCCTTTCAATTCCTCTAATCCCAGCCTACGACTGAACACCGAGCCTAACCATAACCCGGGAGCATCCTTCAATATCCTCTAAGTCCAGGCCTACGACTAGAACTCAGCTCTAACCAACCGCCGGGGCAATCCAACCTATTCCTCTAAAGTCCATCCTACGACTAGAACTCAGCCTAACCTAACCCGGGGCAATCCGTTCAATTCTCTCTAAGTGTCCAGCCTAACGACTTGAAACTCAGCCTAAACCTAACCCGGAGGCATCCTTCAATTCCTCTAAGTCCAGCCTACGACT
Organism: Frankliniella fusca; assembly: GCA_029379305.1. Taxonomy (NCBI): domain Eukaryota; kingdom Metazoa; phylum Arthropoda; class Insecta; order Thysanoptera; family Thripidae; genus Frankliniella; species Frankliniella fusca. The sequence continues at coordinate 52,125 of JAHWGI010000344.1, read as the reverse complement.
TGAACTCAGCCCTAACCTAACCCGGGCATCCTACAATTCCTCTAAGTCCAGCCTACGACTTGAACTCAGCCTAAACCTAACACCCGGGTGCATCCTTCAATTCCTCTAAAGTCCAGCCTACGACTTGAACTCAGCCTAACCTAACCCTGGGGGCATCCTTCAATTCCTCTAAGTCCAGCCTACGACTTGAACTCAGGCTAACCATACCGGGCACGTGGCATCTCAAGTTCCTCTAAGATCCAGCCTACGACTTGAACTCAGCCTAACCTAACCCCGGGGCATCCTTCAATTCCTCTAAGTAAGACCAGCCTACGACTTGAACTCAGCCTAAACCTAACCCGGGGACATCCTTCAATTCCACTAAGTCCAGCCTAGACGACTTGAACTCAGCCTGAACCTAACCCGGGGCAATTCCTTCAATTCCTCTAAGTCCAGCCTACGACTTTGAACTGCGAGCCCAACACTAACCCGGGGCATCCTCAATTCCGTCTAGAGTCCAAGCCTAGCGACTTGAACTCAGCCTAACCTAACCCTGCATCCTTCAAGTTCCTTCTAAGTCCCAGCCTACGACTTGAACTCAGCCAACCTAACCCGGGGCATCTCCTTCAATTCCTCTAAGTCCAGCCTGACGAGCTTTATGGGAACTCAGCCTAACCTAGACCCTGGGGCATCCTTCAATTCCTCTAAGTCCAGCCTTAACGACTTGAACGTCAAGCCTAACCTAACCCGGGGCATCCTTCAATTCCTCTAAGTCCAGCCTACGAACATTGAACTACAGCCGACCAAACCCTGGGGGCATCCTTCAAATTCCTCCTAAGTCGCAGGCCTACGACATTGAACTGCAGCCTAACCTAACCCGGGGCATCCTTCAATTCCCTCTAAGTCCAGCCTACGACTTGAACTCAGCCTAACCTAACCCGGGGCATCCTTCAATTCCTCTAAGTCCAGCCTACGACTTGAACTCAGCGCTAAACCTAACCCGGGGCATCCTTCAATTCCTCTAAGTCCAGGACCTACGACTTGAACTCAGCCTAACCTAACCCGGGGCATCCTTCAATTCCTCTAAGTCCAGCCTACGACTTGAACTCAGCCTAACCTAACCCGGGGCATCCTTCAATTCCTCTAAGTCCAGCCTACGACTTGAACTCAGCCTAAACCTAACCCCGGGCATCCTTCAATTCCTCTAAGTCCAGCCTACGACTTGAACTCAGCCTAACCTAACCCGGGCATCCTTCAATTCCTCTAAGTCCAGCCTAACGACTTGAACTCAGCCAAACCTAACCCGGGGCATCCTTCAATCCTCTAAGTCCAGCCTACGACTTTGAACTCAGCCTAACCTAACCCGGGCATCCTTCAATTCCTCTAAGTCCAGCCTACGACTATGAACTCAGCCCTAACCTAACCCGGGCATCCTTCAATTCCTCTAAGTCCCAGCCTACGACTTGAACTCAGCCTAACCATAACCCGGGGCATCCTTCAATTCCTCTAAGTCCAGCCTACGACTTGAACTCAGCCCTAACCTAACCCGGGGCATCCTTCAATTCCTCTAAGTCCAGCCTACGACTTGAACTCAGCCTAACCTAACCCGGGGCATCCTTCAATTCCTCTAAGTCCAGCCTACGACTTGAACTCAGCCTAACCTAACCCGGTCATCCTTCAATTCCTACTAAGTCCAGCCTACGACTTGAACTCAGCCTAACCTAACCCGGGGCATCCTATCAATTCCTCTAAGTCCAGCCTACGACTTGAACTCAGCCTAACCTAACCCGGGGCATCCTTCAATCCTCTAAGTCCAGCCTACGACTTGAACTCAGCCTAACCTAACCCGGGGCATCCATTCAATTCCTCTAAGTCCAGCCTACTGACTTGAACTCAGCCTAACCTAACCCGGGGCGCATCCTTCAATTCCTCTAAGTCCAGCCTACGACTGAACTCAGCCTAACCCTAACCCGAGGGCATCCTTCAATTCCTCTAAGTCCAGCCTACGACTTTGAACTCAGCCTAACCTAACCCGGGGCATCCTTCAATTCCTCTAAGTCCAGCCTACGACTTGAACTCAGCCTAACCTAACCCGGGGCATCCTTCAATTCCTCTAAGTCCAGCCTACGACTTGAACTCAGCCTAACCTAACCCGGGGCATCCTTCAATTCCTCTAAGTCCAGCCTACGACTTGAACTCAGCCTAACCTAACCCGGGCATACTTCAATTCCTCTAAGTCCAGCCTACGACTTGAACTCAGCCTAACCTAACCCGGGGCATCCTTCAATTCCTCTAAGTCCAGCCTACGACTTGAACTCAGCCTAACCTAACCCGGGGCATCCTTCAATTCCTCTAAGTCCAGCCTACGACTTGAACTCAGCCTAACCTAACCCGGGGCATCCTTCAATTCCTCTAAGTCCAGCCTACGACTTGAACTCAGCCTAACCTAACCCGGGGCATCCTTCAATTCCTCTAAGTCCAGCCTACGACTTGAACTCAGCCCTAACCTAACCCGGGGCATCCTTCAATTCCTCTAAGTCCAGCCTACGACTTGAACTCAGCCTAACCTAACCCGGGCATCCTCAATTCCTCTAAGTCCAGCCTACGACTTGAACTCAGCCTAACCTAACCCGGGGCATCCTTCAATTCCTCTAAGTCCAGCCTACGACTTGAACTCAGCCTAACCTAACCCGGGGCATCCTTCAATTCCTCTAAGTCCAGCCTACGACTTGAACTCAGCCTAACCTAACCCGGGGCATCCTTCAATTCCTCTAAGTCCAGCCTACGACTTGAACTCAGCCTAACCTAACCCGGGGCATCCTTCAATTCCTCTAAGTCCAGCCTACGACTTGAACTCAGCCTAACCTAACCCGGGGCATCCTTCAATTCCTCTAAGTCCAGCCTACGACTTGAACTCAGCCTAACCTAACCCGGGGCATCCTTCAATTCCTCTAAGTCCAGCCTACGACTTGAACTCAGCCTAACCTAACCCGGGGCATCCTTCAATTCCTCTAAGTCCAGCCTACGACTTGAACTCAGCCTAACCTAACCCGGGGCATCCTTCAATTCCTCTAAGTCCAGCCTACGACTTGAACTCAGCCTAACCTAACCCGGGGCATCCTTCAATTCCTCTAAGTCCAGCCTACGACTTGAACTCAGCCTAACCTAACCCGGGGCATCCTTCAATTCCTCTAAGTCCAGCCTACGACTTGAACTCAGCCTAACCTAACCCGGGGCATCCTTCAATTCCTCTAAGTCCAGCCTACGACTTGAACTCAGCCTAACCTAACCCGGGGCATCCTTCAATTCCTCTAAGTCCAGCCTACGACTTGAACTCAGCCTAACCTAACCCGGGGCATCCTTCAATTCCTCTAAGTCCAGCCTACGACTTGAACTCAGCCTAACCTAACCCGGGGCATCCTTCAATTCCTCTAAGTCCAGCCTACGACTTGAACTCAGCCTAACCTAACCCGGGGCATCCTTCAATTCCTCTAAGTCCAGCCTACGACTTGAACTCAGCCTAACCTAACCCGGGGCATCCTTCAATTCCTCTAAGTCCAGCCTACGACTTGAACTCAGCCTAACCTAACCCGGGGCATCCTTCAATTCCTCTAAGTCCAGCCTACGACTTGAACTCAGCCTAACCTAACCCGGGGCATCCTTCAATTCCTCTAAGTCCAGCCTACGACTTGAACTCAGCCTAACCTAACCCGGGGCATCCTTCAATTCCTCTAAGTCCAGCCTACGACTTGAACTCAGCCTAACCTAACCCGGGGCATCCTTCAATTCCTCTAAGTCCAGCCTACGACTTGAACTCAGCCTAACCTAACCCGGGGCATCCTTCAATTCCTCTAAGTCCAGCCTACGACTTGAACTCAGCCTAACCTAACCCGGGGCATCCTTCAATTCCTCTAAGTCCAGCCTACGACTTGAACTCAGCCTAACCTAACCCGGGGCATCCTTCAATTCCTCTAAGTCCAGCCTACGACTTGAACTCAGCCTAACCTAACCCGGGGCATCCTTCAATTCCTCTAAGTCCAGCCTACGACTTGAACTCAGCCTAACCTAACCCGGGGCATCCTTCAATTCCTCTAAGTCCAGCCTACGACTTGAACTCAGCCTAACCTAACCCGGGGCATCCTTCAATTCCTCTAAGTCCAGCCTACGACTTGAACTCAGCCTAACCTAACCCGGGGCATCCTTCAATTCCTCTAAGTCCAGCCTACGACTTGAACTCAGCCTAACCTAACCCGGGGCATCCTTCAATTCCTCTAAGTCCAGCCTACGACTTGAACTCAGCCTAACCTAACCCGGGGCATCCTTCAATTCCTCTAAGTCCAGCCTACGACTTGAACTCAGCCTAACCTAACCCGGGGCATCCTTCAATTCCTCTAAGTCCAGCCTACGACTTGAACTCAGCCTAACCTAACCCGGGGCATCCTTCAATTCCTCTAAGTCCAGCCTACGACTTGAACTCAGCCTAACCTAACCCGGGGCATCCTTCAATTCCTCTAAGTCCAGCCTACGACTTGAACTCAGCCTAACCTAACCCGGGGCATCCTTCAATTCCTCTAAGTCCAGCCTACGACTTGAACTCAGCCTAACCTAACCCGGGGCATCCTTCAATTCCTCTAAGTCCAGCCTACGACTTGAACTCAGCCTAACCTAACCCGGGGCATCCTTCAATTCCTCTAAGTCCAGCCTACGACTTGAACTCAGCCTAACCTAACCCGGGGCATCCTTCAATTCCTCTAAGTCCAGCCTACGACTTGAACTCAGCCTAACCTAACCCGGGGCATCCTTCAATTCCTCTAAGTCCAGCCTACGACTTGAACTCAGCCTAACCTAACCCGGGGCATCCTTCAATTCCTCTAAGTCCAGCCTACGACTTGAACTCAGCCTAACCTAACCCGGGGCATCCTTCAATTCCTCTAAGTCCAGCCTACGACTTGAACTCAGCCTAACCTAACCCGGGGCATCCTTCAATTCCTCTAAGTCCAGCCTACGACTTGAACTCAGCCTAACCTAACCCGGGGCATCCTTCAATTCCTCTAAGTCCAGCCTACGACTTGAACTCAGCCTAACCTAACCCGGGGCATCCTTCAATTCCTCTAAGTCCAGCCTACGACTTGAACTCAGCCTAACCTAACCCGGGGCATCCTTCAATTCCTCTAAGTCCAGCCTACGACTTGAACTCAGCCTAACCTAACCCGGGGCATCCTTCAATTCCTCTAAGTCCAGCCTACGACTTGAACTCAGCCTAACCTAACCCGGGGCATCCTTCAATTCCTCTAAGTCCAGCCTACGACTTGAACTCAGCCTAACCTAACCCGGGGCATCCTTCAATTCCTCTAAGTCCAGCCTACGACTTGAACTCAGCCTAACCTAACCCGGGGCATCCTTCAATTCCTCTAAGTCCAGCCTACGACTTGAACTCAGCCTAACCTAACCCGGGGCATCCTTCAATTCCTCTAAGTCCAGCCTACGACTTGAACTCAGCCTAACCTAACCCGGGGCATCCTTCAATTCCTCTAAGTCCAGCCTACGACTTGAACTCAGCCTAACCTAACCCGGGCATCCTTCAATTCCTCTAAGTCCAGCCTACGACTTGAACTCAGCCTAACCTAACCCGGGGCATCCTTCAATTCCTCTAAGTCCAGCCTACGACTTGAACTCAGCCTAACCTAACCCGGGGCATCCTTCAATTCCTCTAAGTCCAGCCTACGACTTGAACTCAGCCTAACCTAACCCGGGGCATCCTTCAATTCCTCTAAGTCCAGCCTACGACTTGAACTCAGCCTAACCTAACCCGGGGCATCCTTCAATTCCTCTAAGTCCAGCCTACGACTTGAACTCAGCCTAACCTAACCCGGGGCATCCTTCAATTCCTCTAAGTCCAGCCTACGACTTGAACTCAGCCTAACCTAACCCGGGGCATCCTTCAATTCCTCTAAGTCCAGCCTACGACTTGAACTCAGCCTAACCTAACCCGGGGCATCCTTCAATTCCTCTAAGTCCAGCCTACGACTTGAACTCAGCCTAACCTAACCCGGGGCATCCTTCAATTCCTCTAAGTCCAGCCTACGACTTGAACTCAGCCTAACCTAACCCGGGGCATCCTTCAATTCCTCTAAGTCCAGCCTACGACTTGAACTCAGCCTAACCTAACCCGGGGCATCCTTCAATTCCTCTAAGTCCAGCCTACGACTTGAACTCAGCCTAACCTAACCCGGGGCATCCTTCAATTCCTCTAAGTCCAGCCTACGACTTGAACTCAGCCTAACCTAACCCGGGGCATCCTTCAATTCCTCTAAGTCCAGCCTACGACTTGAACTCAGCTAACCTAACCCGGGGCATCCTTCAATTCCTCTAAGTCCAGCTACGACTTGAACTCAGCCTAACCTAACCCGGGGCATCCTTCAATTCCTCTAAGTCCAGCCTACGACTTGAACTCAGCCTAACCTAACCCGGGGCATCCTTCAATTCCTCTAAGTCCAGCCTACGACTTGAACTCAGCCTAACCTAACCCGGGGCATCCTTCAATTCCTCTAAGTCCAGCCTACGACTTGAACTCAGCCTAACCTAACCCGGGGCATCCTTCAATTCCTCTAAGTCCAGCCTACGACTTGAACTCAGCCTAACCTAACCCGGGGCATCCTTCAATTCCTCTAAGTCCAGCCTACGACTTGAACTCAGCCTAACCTAACCCGGGGCATCCTTCAATTCCTCTAAGTCCAGCCTACGACTTGAACTCAGCCTAACCTAACCCGGGGCATCCTTCAATTCCTCTAAGTCCAGCCTACGACTTGAACTCAGCCTAACCTAACCCGGGGCATCCTTCAATTCCTCTAAGTCCAGCCTACGACTTGAACTCAGCCTAACCTAACCCGGGGCATCCTTCAATTCCTCTAAGTCCAGCCTACGACTTGAACTCAGCCTAACCTAACCCGGGGCATCCTTCAATTCCTCTAAGTCCAGCCTACGACTTGAACTCAGCCTAACCTAACCCGGGGCATCCTTCAATTCCTCTAAGTCCAGCCTACGACTTGAACTCAGCCTAACCTAACCCGGGGCATCCTTCAATTCCTCTAAGTCCAGCCTACGACTTGAACTCAGCCTAACCTAACCCGGGGCATCCTTCAATTCCTCTAAGTCCAGCCTACGACTTGAACTCAGCCTAACCTAACCCGGGGCATCCTTCAATTCCTCTAAGTCCAGCCTACGACTTGAACTCAGCCTAACCTAACCCGGGGCATCCTTCAATTCCTCTAAGTCCAGCCTACGACTTGAACTCAGCCTAACCTAACCCGGGGCATCCTTCAATTCCTCTAAGTCCAGCCTACGACTTGAACTCAGCCTAACCTAACCCGGGGCATCCTTCAATTCCTCTAAGTCCAGCCTACGACTTGAACTCAGCCTAACCTAACCCGGGGCATCCTTCAATTCCTCTAAGTCCAGCCTACGACTTGAACTCAGCCTAACCTAACCCGGGGCATCCTTCAATTCCTCTAAGTCCAGCCTACGACTTGAACTCAGCCTAACCTAACCCGGGGCATCCTTCAATTCCTCTAAGTCCAGCCTACGACTTGAACTCAGCCTAACCTAACCCGGGGCATCCTTCAATTCCTCTAAGTCCAGCCTACGACTTGAACTCAGCCTAACCTAACCCGGGGCATCCTTCAATTCCTCTAAGTCCAGCCTACGACTTGAACTCAGCCTAACCTAACCCGGGGCATCCTTCAATTCCTCTAAGTCCAGCCTACGACTTGAACTCAGCCTAACCTAACCCGGGGCATCCTTCAATTCCTCTAAGTCCAGCCTACGACTTGAACTCAGCCTAACCTAACCCGGGGCATCCTTCAATTCCTCTAAGTCCAGCCTACGACTTGAACTCAGCCTAACCTAACCCGGGGCATCCTTCAATTCCTCTAAGTCCAGCCTACGACTTGAACTCAGCCTAACCTAACCCGGGGCATCCTTCAATTCCTCTAAGTCCAGCCTACGACTTGAACTCAGCCTAACCTAACCCGGGGCATCCTTCAATTCCTCTAAGTCCAGCCTACGACTTGAACTCAGCCTAACCTAACCCGGGGCATCCTTCAATTCCTCTAAGTCCAGCCTACGACTTGAACTCAGCCTAACCTAACCCGGGGCATCCTTCAATTCCTCTAAGTCCAGCCTACGACTTGAACTCAGCCTAACCTAACCCGGGGCATCCTTCAATTCCTCTAAGTCCAGCCTACGACTTGAACTCAGCCTAACCTAACCCGGGGCATCCTTCAATTCCTCTAAGTCCAGCCTACGACTTGAACTCAGCCTAACCTAACCCGGGGCATCCTTCAATTCCTCTAAGTCCAGCCTACGACTTGAACTCAGCCTAACCTAACCCGGGGCATCCTTCAATTCCTCTAAGTCCAGCCTACGACTTGAACTCAGCCTAACCTAACCCGGGGCATCCTTCAATTCCTCTAAGTCCAGCCTACGACTTCAATTCAGCCTGACCTCCCACCCTCTACCCCTTCTCTTGCACCCACCGTCGTTCGAACCCGTACCCTTCGCTTACTAGCCTGGCACTTTGCCGTATGAGCTACGCCGATGGCACTGATCCCCTACCCCTTAAGACATCACTTTCTTTCTCTTTTTCCTCAAGATTCTTAAAGTTAAAATGAAGTTGGGGGCGGGAATCGAACCCCGGACTTTTGGTTGCCAGGCGGGTGCTCTGTCCACTGAGCTAAGCGGTTGCCCGCTGGGATGTGTGATAGAGAAGTCTCTTATGCCTCGCACGCCTCTGAGTACAGTCAGGGAGATACCTCACCTATCCTCTCTTGTAGCACACGACACCGTCATCTCAATACAGACCACATCAGACTGAAAGCTGACCCCAGAACACATTTTTAACGCCAATTTCGGAATTTTTTCAGGAAACGAGTTTAAAAATTTGGAGATACGAAAAAATGTATAAGACAAAAGTTGTAGATCTCGTTGAGACAAACAAATTTTGTTTTATAACTTTTTGACGTACAACGACAACTTATTAAGTTATTGCAATTCAAAAATTTTTTGGAATTAATTTTTGAACATTTTTGGCCATAACTTTTGAACGAATTGAGATATCTTCAAAAACTTTTTTGGGAAATGTAGATCTCGAAGAGACGAAGATTTCTGCGTTTCGGGATTGAAGATCGGACCACCCGTTCAAAAATAAAGATCGGGACGTATCTATTTCCGGTCCTAATCGAGCTAGAGGGTCAAGTTTACCCATCAAAATGTTCCTCTCGCCGAAAGAGCGCCCACCCTAGGTGGGTTCGGATTTCGAGGATTTCGCTCTATCTCTAACGGTTTAGAAATTATTCCCGAAAAACTGAAAATTTCGAAAATTTGACTTCCGCTTCCGGTTTGACCCACTTCCGGTCGTCTGACGGCTTCGGACCATAAAACAAAATCTTCCTAACTCGTCGTCTTGTATCATTTGCAATCATGAAATTTTTCAAAATTTTGAAAATTTAAATTTTGAAAGGGGGTCGACCCCCCAAAACTCAAAAATCGGTATGTTAGCGACCCCGACTTTTGGGTTTTTTTTCGAAGACGAATCGAACCCCGTTCTCGGTTTTTCGATATCTCGATTAGGGGCCGAATCCCAGCCGTCCGAAAGTTCGAAAATTTTCCGACTTTGAACGGCCATAAAAAGTTATCCGAACGACCCACAGCGACGCGCCTGTGCCCAGAGGGTGTATTTTCGCGAGTTCTACCCTAACCTAACCAAACCTAACTTTCTAGCTCTTCAAACTTGGGCTCCAGAGGAACTTTTCCTTACGAAGCGTATACTAGAGGCGCCCGGGGGAGAGATGGGCGCCCGGGGGACAGATAGGGCGCCAGGAGAGGAGATGGGCGCCCGGGGGACAGATAGGGCGCCAGGAGAGGAGATGGGCGCCCGGGGGAGAGATAGGGCGCCCGGGGGAGAGATAGGGCGCCCGGGGGAGAGATAGGGCGCCAGGAGGAGAGAAGGGCGCCCGGGGGAGAGATAGGGCGCCCGGAGGAGAGATGGGCGCCCGGGGGAGAGATAGGGCGCCAGGAGGAGAGAAGGGCGCCCGGGGGACAGATAGGGCGCCCGGAGGAGAGATGGGCGCCCGGGGGACAGATTAAGGGCGCCCGGGGGACAGATGCGCCCGGGGGACAGATAGGGCGCCAGGAGGAGAGATGGGCGCCCGGGGGAGAGATAGGGCGCCAGGAGAGGAGATGGGCGCCAGGAGGAGAGATGGGCGCCCGGGGGACAGATGCCCGGGGGACAGATAGGGCGCCAGGAGAGGAGATAGGCGCCAGGAGAGGAGATGAGGCGCCCGGGGGAGAGATAGGCGCCCGGGGGAGAGATAGGGCGCCAGGAGGAGAGATGGGCGCCCGGGGGAGAGATAGGGCGCCCGGAGGAGAGATGGGCGCCCGGGGGAGAGATGGGCGCCCGGGGGAGAGATAGGGCGCCCGGAGGAGAGATGGGCGCCCGGGGGACAGATAGGCGCCCGGGGAAGAGATAGGGCGCCCGGAGGAGAGATGGCGCCCGGAGGAGAGATCAGGGCGCCCGGAGGAGAGATGGGCGCCCGGGGGAGAGATAGGGCGCCCGGAGGAGAGATGGGCGCCCGGGGGAGAGATAGGGCGCCCGGAGGAGAGATCAGGGCGCCCGGAGGAGAGATGAGGGCGCCCGGAGGAGAGGGCGCCCGGAGGAGAGATGGGCGCCCGGGGGACAGATAGGGCGCCCGGGGGACAGATATACTAACGGCGCCCGGGGGAGAGATAGGGCGCCCGGGGGACAGATAGGGCGCCAGGAGAGGAGATGGGCGCCAGGAGAGGAGATGGGCGCCAGGAGAGGAGATGAGGCGCCCGGGGGAGAGATAGGCGCCCGGGGGAGAGATAGGGCGCCAGGAGGAGAGATGGGCGCCCGGGGGAGAGATAGGGCGCCCGGAGGAGAGATGGGCGCCCGGGGGAGAGATGGGCGCCCGGGGGAGAGATAGGGCGCCCGGGGGAGAGATAGGGCGCCAGGAGAGGAGATAGGGCGCCAGGAGAGGAGATTAGGGCGCCAGGAGAGGAGATAGGGCGCCAGGAGAGGAGATCGGCGCCCGGGAGAGAGATAGGGCGCCAGGAGGAGAGATGGGAACCCTTAAAGTGGGGAATAACCCAACCTTTACCAGGGTGCAAACGCGCAAACCCCTGCGATCATCGTGTCGGCCGCGAGAGCCACGCGAGTGAGCAGACAAAATGACCGGGGTCGGAGTGCTCGTGAGTTTGGATGTGCCATCGAAGCAAAGTCGATCTCAAAAAACATCAATAGCAGCCCGAAAACTTAACAAAACGAAGCTACGCAACCAAGAAAGTCTCAAAAAAGACTGGAGGCCTCTGAGAGGTCACCGATGTGGCAGCCAGGCCACTTCATGGCACTCATGTGAAACCACAGAAACGATTCAACAATGAAAAGGGAAAGAACACTGCTCCCTCGCGTGGCTCTCGCGGCCGACACGATGATCGCAGGGGTTTGCGCGTTTGCACCCTGGTAAAGGTTGAATGTGTGCTCCTTCGCGCACCTGAGCGGATGTTGTGCCCCTCCTGGCTGAGGAGAAAAAGGGGTGCAAACTTAGGGGTTGAAATTTACACGATTTTGCATTTTTTTGATCCTGGAAGGTAACGAATGGACCGAATCACTTCAAAATTGGTGTGAAGGTGCCTGAGGGGCTCACACATCGTACCGTGACCGCGGCGACCCGCCTCCGCCCCTCCATCCCCTGCGCTGGGGGTTGGAAAGTTAGGGGGTTGCAACCCCCACGAAAACGGCTTTACCGTCTGGTCTGCAGTTTGTCACTCCGGGTGTCGATCCAGACGGCTGAAATCATTTGTGCAACGTGATTTTTGACCCTTTTTTGGTCATTTTTGGTGATTTTAGTGGAAAATCAAGATTTGGGGTGTCAGTGTTTCGGGGCTGGACACCCCCGGGGGGGTGCGACGGACATGGGGACACTTTTGTCGTGTCCAGGGGACCTCCTGCTACCGCGCAGAACAGTGGAAAAAAATCCGAAAAAATCACCCCTACTTAGGGGTGGTTTTTTTTGTGGCTCCGGGACGGTTCGTCCGACGGGAGTGGCTCCGAAATCAATCGAAAGAGGAGCCAAAACTGAGTCGGCCATGTGAATTTCAAACCTCTGCAACACCTGGAAGGACACTTTTGCCCCGGCGAAAGTGTCAAAAATTGACAGGGTCTTACGCGAGGGGTGGAAAAAAAATGAAGGGGGTGGATTTGATTGTTGCGACTTTAGGGACGTTTCAACAACACTTTGGACCACCTCTCCTCGAAATTTCAAGTTTCTAGCCCTATTTTTTAAAAAATTATGAGCGGAAAAAAAGTGGACGGCTAATTTTGCACACCAGTGTATATCCTGCATTGCAAGAGCCACAGTTTTTGAATACTTATTTTTTAATGCTCTAACATACAATTTTTTGCTGAAAGCGTCAATAACTACAAGGAGATACCTCACACCATCATTTTCACTGGAAAACTTGCTGAGGTCTAACAGGTCCAGCTGCATTAGCTGGCCACTTTTAGAAAGAGTATCATACCCGTGCGTTGGAAAACGTCTCCTGGCACTTCGGAAAGTTGTATACACGGGCTGTTTTAAGAGAAAATTTTCTAGGACACTATCTTTTAAATTTGTATTTTTCCGTAGTGTCTCTTTCGAACGGAACAGCGATTTCGATGGCGGCTTTGTGTAAAGCTTCCATAGCAGCTCGTTGAGATTTTCGGCCATATTAAACGTGTGTAGCAGGGCTGGAAGTCAGGAGTTGGAATGAAAAGAAAATGTACTCGCACCGAGTATTTATAGTTTTTTTTATTGAAGATTCCATATGCCTTTACAAGAAAAATATTTATTTTTTTTACCCTTCCCGCTCTGTTGCCTTCTCACTTTTGGTGGCGTCTGGCCCTCTAAAAGTGCAATTTTCTCATCCAAAAATGATTCGGGATCAGAATCACTGTTTTCAGAGAATTTCAGTATTTTATTGGGAACAGTGCTAGAGCGTGCAGTTAGTTTACGCTTCAAAATTTTTCTTTCTTTCGGAGGAGATGTCTGAATAGCCATATTGCGTCCTCGCAGTTTAATAGGAGATCTCTTAGTTTCCGCTTTGTTTGCTTTTGGTTTGTTAATTTTCTGTTGTTTCTTTTTTCCAGGAACAAATTCATTCGGATGCTGAAAAATGAGACTTTTCCTCCGAGGCGGGCCGGTAGAATTCGGGATCGCAGGTGGAAGAGCTGTAGGCTCTTGTTCTTCTATGCTGGCATCATCATCATCGGGTTTTTTTTACCGTGACATAAGATTCGGGCTTGGTGTTCTCCCCATCATGTACAAACGAAAGGTATTTTTCTAACATAGATCTATAAATTCCCCACTTCTCAGAGTCAGTTAAATCTTTTCTGTGAAGCGTGCTTATCATATCTTTATACAAATTGTTAAATTTAACTTCTTCCGGAGTTAGATGAGTCTGACGCAAGCGTCTATATTGGCTTTCGTTAAACAAATACAGTTTTTCCATGACTTTATTCCTTCTTGGCTGTAAACTTTTCTATGATGCTGGGCAAAACGCTTGATATGAGTGTAGATATTATGGGAATCAGCCAGCCCCCAGTCTGTTTCTTTCTCAATATTGCTTTTTTGGCTTTAAAACTCGTTTTTGCACATGCAAATTTCCGTATCGTATTTTTGAAGGGCTTTATCTTTTTAACACAGCTAGGAGACAATTTTATTGCGGGATTTCTTATAGCGTTTAAAGTACAGGATGACAGAACGTTAACAAGTGAATTGTCGGGATTATGAAGTATAGCACGTCTAACCTTGTTACAAGAGTTTTTAAGAACCAAAAGATGTGGTAATTTCTGGCGCAAATCTTTGCTCATTATAGTATTTCTTGGGGCAGTAGACGATTGAACACTCTTCTTTGTCAAATATTTGCGTGCGGTATCGACACCAATTTTCAGTCAGAGGATGAAGGTCTAGCAGAAATGGGCTCCTGGGATTTGTAGCCAAATGTTGTCTAAATGCTTCAACTAGATTTTTTCGCTGTCCGGGCTCTGCAATTTGCGAAGCCAATACTCCGAACTGACTATTTGTTCTAGGCGAGTTACAGAAAACTATATATTGAGAATTTAAAGCTAGAACTCTTGCATTTTTTTCCCTTGGAAACAAAACTTGTGTTGTAACCAATACGCTGATATCACTATGGTGCACACTATTACAAAATATATTTACAAGTTCGGCATTGTTAAACACCGATTGATATAGATCGTCAAAAATTAAAATTGCTGGTGTGTTCTTGACAAAGGAGAGAATGTCTGGAGGTATTCCAGCGATAAAAGTTATTTTGTCTCTGATTTTACCTTTTATATTCTTAATAGCATTTATTTCGCCATAAAAATACAAAATTTCCTTAAATTTAACAGAGGGCGGGTACAACGATTCAAGGTTTTCTAAATAAGAGTTAATCCAACACGATTTTCCCGATTGACTCTGACCTGTGGTTAAACATCATATATATACATATTACTTACAAAGTTATAGGTTAGGTTTCTTATCATCTAAGAGAGCACATTTTTTCTTGTTTACCTGCTATAAAGAAGGCGGCTGGATGTTTCAGTCTCAGACACATACTGACTACAGACTGGTTATGTCGGGCCTATTTATACGTTTATGTCCGAAAGCAAGGCTCTTGTATTTCTCATCCAGCCAATATCGTTTGCTATCGAATGAACTTAAACCTATTTTTGAACATGACATAGTATACAATCTCTGTCGCTTGCGTCCAATCATTTTAAAATTGACAACAAGTGGTTCTATAGTAGTCAGACATTTTTTATAATCATCAAATGTAAAGCGTTGTTGTACAGATTTTGGAACACCTTTGGAACGAACTAATAGTTTTGTCTGTTTGACTTTACAGGAATATGACTTGGGCTTCAGAGCAACCACTTCTTCAAGAATTTTTCCACCCATCTCGTCACAGAAACCACCCAACTTTTTCTTCCTCTCAAGAGAGAAAAATGGACTTGAAGGATCAAAGTTTGATGTATCTAGCAAGTGCCCAAATTTAGGTATTAAATCTGTTTCATAAATATTATGACTTTCTTTTTCTAGAAGAAAGACGACACTGTCTGTATCGCTGAGGCAGAGAGTTGCCTTTTCACCAAATTCTTTTTTAATCTGGTTGTACCAAAAATCAACCATGGTATTTTTTGAAAAAGCTAAGATTTGAATTCCTATAAAAATAGGTGAGGTTAAGTTTACTACTGGCCTTCTCATTTCTACAATAGCACTGCTTTCTCCAAAAGTTGTGGCGCGCTCAAATAATGTAGAACCGACAAGCCTGCTTAATTGCTTCTTATTGTAAACAAGTCTAATGTCACGTTCTTTTAATTGATTTTTTAAAGTAAATCCAAATGTGCTATTAATTATTTTCTTTGCCACATCCGATTCAAGCTTTGATTTTGCCTCCTTTCTCATCTTAGTACACAATTCTACAAAAGGTGCCAAAATTCGAGCCTGTTTAAAGGTGAGAATCCTCGTAATTTTGTCTATGCGCACGCCCAGCTTTGAAATTGTCTGTAAATTTTTGAGCGGCAGAACGTAATTAACATGAGGATGTAGCGTGGCCACGAGCTTTTTTACTTTTGTGTTCAAATTAACGTCCAGTAGAGTAGCAATCAGTTTTGATCTGTCACTAAGCTCGTCGCAGTCAATTAATAATTTTTCGGGACAAGGTGGATAACAATTTAGGTAGTCGTGTATTTCTGGGGGGAAGCTGAAAGTTGCCTCGATCAGAAAGCCCCATTCTTCTTCACAATCCACATTTTCAAAGTCAAAATTTTGAACTTCTTGTTCACTTAAAAACTTGAAAGAACCAGTGGGAAATTTTTCAAAATACATTCGCGAGCCATACAGGCTTGTCGCGTCCCAGTAAAGTAGCCAACTTGTCGGCTTGCTTGGATCATAAGAGGAGCACAATTTGTTGTTTGCACGTGCGTGCTGATTTGCGACTGTCACAAATCCACCAAAGCTCGCACGTTCAAAAAAACGATACATCTCTCCATCAGTCAAAAGCTCTACTTCAAGAGCTGTGGTTTTTAAGCATGCTGTCCAAGAGTAACTTGGTAGACTAATAAAATGGGCTAAATCCATTCCGAATTTTTCAAATAGCTTGAAACGGAAAGATTGGACACAGTCGCTTAAAAGACATACGTCTGTCCGAATGTAGAGGGAAACGAGTTCTCTCAGATTTTTTAAGCCAAACGTCTGCCAAATTTTTTTAGCCTTTTCATATTTTTCTGAAGAGCATGGTGTCTGGGACAAGTCGTCGTCGTAAGCATCTTGTGGGGGAAGAGATGTCTCAGCTAAAACATCCATTCCCGTAAAATACTTATAAGGAAAAGGCATTTTTGCTGTTACCAGACTGAATTTTTCTGACTCGGGGAAAAACGTTTTAGTTATTCTGAAATCCTCATTCTCTAGGATGGAAGCAAAATTTGCAGGCGACTCACCCAACAAGTTAAACGAATCAATGAATTTAAGCCGCCCCCATTGAATGCAAGTGAATCTTTCTGAACTCTTAGCTATTATTTTAATATCATCCTTTTTTTCAACAACTTTTTCTAAAGCTCTAGTAATTAACAGGAAGTCATAGTTACCTCCTCCGTGAAACAAGATCGGCATGTCCCGAACAAGCTGGAGTCGCAGATTGCAGCTTCTGCACATTAATCCTAGAAATTCGCCCGTAACGTGACTGTGATGAGCACACCGCAATTGTTTAGGTACGCTTTCCTTGCATAAACCACATAGTGTGTTTGGATTCTGCATCAATTCCGTTTGCTCACTAGTCAAAGGTTTAATTTTGGCATGAGTACTTTTCTCCAAAGCCTCGTGATATTCTTTTATTTCAGTCAGAAATTTTGAAGCACAGTCCTCTCCGAACAGGACTCGGAGAGAGCTGAGAGGTGACCCATCCTCTCCTAAAATTATGTAAGCAACACAGAAAGGGATATGTTGGCTGTCATTTGGTCTAATGAAACATTCAAAATCTGCAATGCATAAATACGGCCTCATTAGAAGGGCCTTATGATTTTTAAAAGCTAGCAAGTTTTTGCCTTCCTTTGGAAATTCAATTCTCTGACAAGCCATTGTTAAGCAGTGTTGCTCGTGTTCCCTTAATAAATCTGCAAATCCAGTCTGGTACCAGCAGTTTCTACAAATAAATTTTGAACCATGTTTTTTTGATTTACACCGAGAAAGCAGTTTATCCAAATTTTTAATAAGAACAAAGTGTCCCGGACTAGTGTCCTCCCTCAAGCCTGTTTCGGGATCTAAAATTTCCAGGTCTGTATCTGCTTCGCTTTCAGCTTCGTCCCCGACGCAAGAGCGTTTTATGTATAAGAGATCAATTCTTTTTCTATCGCGCTCTAAAAGAGCTTTACTTGTTCTCAAAGGGAAAAAACCAAGAGAGGGTCGGTAACCAATTACTGTTATTGCAATTTTATTCATATTTTCAACCTTAGTAATTTGATTCAAAGTTACAGGATATTTTACACCGTTCATTCTTAGCTGATCCGCAAATTGAAGTAAAATTGAAGGATTCTCACAGGCTCTTTTTACATTTACATTTTCCAGATTTAATGATAATAATAAACAATACAGAAAACAACGATCATCAAATGATTTTATGTTAAGACAGCACTTTTTTGATTGAATTTCTGGAGGGAGCGGAAAGTATGAAGCGCCAGCATGACGCAAAGGATTATAACCAACGCTATGAATTTGGAATGAAATAACTCTTTCAACAGTGAAATTTGAACCATTTTGATTAAAATTAGCAATGTTATCATTAATTTTTAATACGCAATTTTCATATAGATTTTCAATTTCCATGGCTCTCAAAACAGTTTGTGTCCTACTTTGAAAATAAGACGTTGTGCTCGTACGCTGACCGGAAGACAAATCTATTTTAGACATTTCAACGCTCAGAACAATGCTAAATTTTAGCCCCAGTTGAGCAAGAAAATCTTGATGAAGTATAGCACAGGCTCTCTGTTTTTCCCAAATTAAAAAAATTGCAGGATCGATTTTCCTACATACATGAAGAATATGCGTTTTTAACAGACCCATGAAGGTAGACGAAGTCTCGTATTGAAGATCGCCAAGCTGTAGCTGATCGAACTCCTCCTCCTGCTCTTCATCATCCTCTTCCTCCTCCTCCTCTTCCTCCTCTTTCTTGACGGCAGGTGGGGGTGTGTCCACGCCAGCAGCAGCAGCGGCGGCGGTGGTAGCAGAAGGCTCCATGGTGTTGAGCGCTGGGGTTATGGGACCCCCCCCCCTCCGGCGCCGTCCCGATGCAGCTGTTGGGGAGGTAGAGGAGGTGGATTTTCAGTTTTTCCCTCGTCAGATGTCCTTGGCGGCGGCGGCATCAAATTCTTCACCATGCTGCTTCATTTCCCATCTGAAACCCTCGCCACAGCGAGCGACAGCCTTTATTTTTGGAGGACAGTTTCTCTCAATTTCGCGATTAAGCATCAAAACATTGCCTTCCGGGAAATCCGAGTAGCGTTTTGGAAGAACCAGGCGTTTTTTTACTTCTTCTATGTTAACGTCAGCGTAAAGACGCTCTCCGAATTTAGTCATGCATTTGCCGATTACAATCGGCACGAACACATCACCGACGGAGATTTCCTTCGCTTTAATATACGGAATAATTTCCCCCTTCTTATTGAATTCTTCAAAAACGGCCATCTGCGTAAAAACAGGATACGCTATGTTTAAGCAAAACTATCCTCCTCCTCCTAGTGATCAGAGCAGCAGTATAACGACACTACATACCTTATCACAACACTATTCGGAGCGAAGACGGTGCAAGTAGATAGCAGCAATGCTGATCGGAGGATTGCCTAGGTGAGCTCCTGCCTCAACTGCTTGTAGAGCGACGAGTAAGTGTGTGTGCTTTCCCGTGCTGCGAGACAGCATTTTATATGCGCGCGCGCCACTCGTTTTCGCCGAGCGGCGGCGAGCTGGGAGGGGGGCATGCATGCACTGCGCTGCATAGCGCGGGGGGAGAGATGAGGAGAAGGGAGCATGGAGGTTATGCAAGGATTCGTGTATATAAGACGCGCGCTGGGGAGCCCCCCCCGCTGTTGTGGCAGGTCAGGAATACGAGAGCCAGCCTGCACCCAGCCCGTCGCCAGCGCTCTTGCTGCTGAACCATCTCGCTACAGCTCATTGTAAGTTATAATACTGCGCGCCATTTTGTGCGTTACTTGTCGCTCCAGGTTTTAACGCTTTGCTCGCATCCCTTTTTTCTTATCAGAGCCATGCCGCGTCCGATCCATCAAGTTTACAACAACTGGAGCCGAGGCGTGTATGCTACCGAATATCCCCTGAAGGATTCGCTGCATTTGGAGTTGGGGCTGCGAGCTCAAAGGGTCAAATATCATACATATGTCCATCTTTACAACGATTGGAGCATATTGCATTTCAACAAGGAAAATGTTTTGATATTTTTTGATACTTTGGAATGGATGTTTGATGCTTTAGAAAGGTTAGAAAAGGGGAAGGAGTATCGTGCTTCTAAAGAACTAACTGACAGCATTGCGATCGAGGGACGAATGAGGCTAGACAGCGATGAATGGAAATTGTATGTGGTTGATTATGTACACGGGGGCAGTTGCATTGAATTTAATAAGAGACAAGTTCAGGAGCTTGCAAGGTTGAAAGCTCTTTTACAAGCAAGACTGGACTTTCTAGAGGAAGTTAGTTATAAAATCGTGGCTGAGGAAAGGCGATTTGTTAACACAATGGCGTTAATGGTGGAGGTAAATGTTGAAGAATATTATAATAACATTAGGAGTTTAAGTCATCATTCGAAGGAGCTGTACATGAAAGAGGTAGAGAAGTTGAGCGAAAGTGAGAAAATTCTCCCACTCGAGCTGCTTGCTTATCAAGAGTCGCACATCAGCCAACAAATTATGTTGGAGGCACAATTTTTGGAGAGAGAGAAAATAGAGGCTGTAAGAATGATGGAAAATTTGTAATTTGCGAAATAATAAATATGATACCGATTCAATTGTTTTGAAGCTATAATTTACCCTGATAATTCCTTATTATTTCAAGCACACACACACACACACACACGCACACAATTTGGTCATTCCCTCTCACCAGCGAGGAGGGGGAGAGAAGCTCGCCAGCGAGGAGGAGGTGGGGGGAACCGGCTTTGCATGCTGACCTGACCAGCTCAATGAATTTTTTTTTTAATGCAATAAATTACACACGATGCCCTTGGGGGGGCAATGACCGAGCTTTGAAGAGAGGGAGGGAGGGGGGAGGTCAATGGCTTTGACCGGTCATGACCCGGGCGGGGGAGGGGGGAAAAACCTTGACCTTTTTAGGGGATGAAAACCTTGACATATGGGGGTTGCATGGGGGCCATGAACTCTGATATTTGACCTTGACATTTGACCTCCACGGCCTTGAAATTAGGGTCGTGACCTTTGACCTTTGACCCGGCCAAAAGTCCCATAACCCACTCTACTGAGAGAGAGAGAGAGAGAGAGAGAGAGAGAGAGAGAGAGAGAGAGAGAGAGAGAGAGAGAGAGAGAGTTAGAGGCGTAGAAAAGAGCGCTTGAGAGTCCTAACCTAACTTTTCTACCCTAACCTTAGAAGTTAATGAGCTCAATAACCTAAGAAGGAGAATTAAATTAAATTTATGAGAGTTAAGGTGGACTAGAATAAGCGTGTTAACCTAAATATTGAATTCAACTAAGTAAACCTACATTACAGCTAAGGATCCATAGAGAAAAGAAAAGTGCGCGCGACTTAAAATCCACAGGGAGGGAGTGAACCCGGAGCTGTTTGAGAGGGAGCGGGCCTATTTGCCGCGCTTCTTTATGTGGTTTACGTGGACCTGCTTGTCACACGTCGTCCCTGCTTGCTGTGTTGTGACTACGTACGTCACCGCATTGACTTGCTCCTTGATGGTCACCTCGCGCCACGCAAGGGCGTACTTGGCCGGCGTGTCCGCGGTCGTCTTGGGCACCAGCCAGATCATGACGGGCTTCTCATGTTACCGTAGCTGAGCGCAAGTGGAACGCTCCGCAGCTTCTCCCTATTACGCAGGACATCCAACTCTTGCACGAGTACCTCCTGAAAAGACATGAAGAAATCAGACAGGCTATGTCATCAGGCCTATCGGAGGCTCTGTTTAGAGACCTTTGCGAGGAAACGCTGTGTTGAATTCTATTGCTACCCAGTCCTAAAAAACCATGGGCTCCATGGGATCCCATGGATGACTTTCCATGTAAAAATGATTTTAACCACGGAGAATTACTAGAACACCATGGGTCTCACAACACCATGGCATGGGATTTGTAACACCATGGCATGGGATTTGCATAAACCATGGCCCGGGGTTTGCAACACCATAGAGCCACGAAATACCATGGACAATACTGTCATGGTGTGTCTTCTCCCATGGTGTTAAAACTAGGTAGATGTACGCCAGACACCGTCTCTCGTAACAGGCTTCGCGAAAGCACGCGAAACACTGTTGCGCTGCGACAGGCCTACGTACATCTACCTAGGCCTGCGGCGCTGGCGAGCCTGAATGATTTAAGATAGACTCGTTTAAGCCAGGGGGCTGCCGCCCCCTGGACCCCCGCTTTTCCTTATTACGAGCCTGAATGATTTCAGATTTACTCATTTAAGCCAGGGGGCTGCCGCCCCCTGGCCCCCTGCTTTTTTTTTATTACGAGCCTGCATGATTTAAGATTTACTCGTTTTAGCCAGGGGGCTGCCGCCCCCTGGACCCCCGCTTTTTTTTATTACGAGCCTGCATGGTTTAAGATTTACTCATTTAAGCCAGGGGGCTGCCGCCCCCTGGACCCCCGCTCGCATCTTTTCATTATGTAACTAGTTTTCCAATTTTTACGCGAAGGGCCCGAGCCCCAAAACCCTTCTCCGCAGAGCCAAACAGGCAAAATTTTTGCCCCAAGGATCGCATCTTGACAGATTACCCTGAAAACGACACCCAACATGCATTTTGACGACTTTTCGTCCACATTTACCACTGTAGCGGCTAAACAGTAAGAGATAGAGCAAAACGGACGAAATTTTCGCCCAGAGGGTCGCAACTCGCCAAGATACCCCTTAGGGTATCAATTTTGTAATTAATAAAATCTATTTTTTAAAAAAATATAAATCAATTTTTAGCAGGGTCAATTTTTGAGCTAGAGTGTTCATATTTGAACTCGTCCGAGCTTTTTAGGCCAAGAAACTACAGTAAAAATTTCAGGTCGATATCTTAACTCGTTCTCGAGTTATCGTGCGAACAGACACACAGACAGACAGACACACAGACAGACAGACACACAGACAGACAGACACACGGACATTGAACTTTTTGGCTGAGCGATAGCGAAGCCTACTAGGTAGATGTACGCCAGACACCGTCTCTCGTAACAGGCTTCGCGATAGATCGCGAAACACTGTTACGCTGCGACGGGCCCGCGTACATCTACCTAGGCCTGCGGCGCTGGCGAGCCTGCATGATTTAAGATTTACTCGTTTTAGCCAGGGGGCTGCCGCCCCCTGGACCCCCGCTTTTTTTTTATTACGAGCCTTCATGGTTTAAGATTTACTCATTTAAGCCAGGGGGCTGCCGCCCCCTGGACCCCCGCTTTTCTTTATTACGAGCCTGCATGATTTGAGATTTACTCATTTAAGCCAGGGGGCTGCCGCCCCCTGGACCCCCGCTCGCCTCTTTTCATTATGTAACCAATTTTCCAATTTTTACGCGAAAGGCCCGAGCCTAAAAACCCTTTTCCGCAGAGCCAAACAGACAAAATTTTTGCCCCAAGGATCGCATCTCGACAGATTACCCTGAAAACGACACCCAACATGTATTTTGACGACTTTTCGTCCACATTTACCGCTGTAGCGGCTAAACAGTAAGAGATAGAGCAAAACGGTCGAAATTTTCGCCCAAAGGGTCGCAACTCGCCGAGATACCCCTTAGGACACCATACAATTTTGTAATTTATAAAATCTATTTTTTTAAAAAATATAAATCAATTTTTAGCAGGGTCAATTTTTGAGCTAGAGTGTTCATATTTGAACTCGTCCGAGCTTTTTAGGCCAAGAAGCTACAGTAAAAAATTCAGGTCGATATCTTGACTCGTTCTCGAGTTATCGTGCGAACAGACAGACAGACAGACAGACACACAGACAGACAGACGGACATTGAACTTTTTTAGCACTCCAGTGGCGTAATAGGCTTCGCTATCGCTCAGCCATTACGCCACTGGAGTGCTAAAAAAGTTCAATGTCCGTCTGTCTGTCTGTCTGTCTGTCTGTCTGTCTGTGTGTCTGTCTGTCTGTGTGTCTGTCTGTGTGTCTGTTCGCACGATAACTCGAGAACGAGTCAAGATATCGACCTGAAATTATTACTGTAGCTTCTTGGCCTAAAAAGCTCGGACGAGTTCAAATATGAACACTCTAGCTCAAAAATTAACCCTGCTAAAAATTGATTTATATTTAAAAAAAAAATTAGATTTTAAATACTACAAAATTTTATGGTGTCCTAAGGGGTATCTCGGCGAGTTGCGACCCTTTGGGCGAAAATTTCGACCGTTTTGCTCTATCTCTTACTGTTTAGCCACTACAGAGGTAAATGTGGACGAAAAGTCGTCAAAATACATGTTGGGTGTCGTTTTCTGGGTAATCTGTCGAGATGCGATCCTTGGGGCAAAAATTTTGTCTGTTTGGCTCTGCGGAGAAGGGTTTTGGGGCTCGGGCCCTTCGCGTAAAAATTGGAAAATTGGTTACATAATGAAAAGAGGCGAGCGGGGGTCCAGGGGGCGGCAGCCCCCTGGCCTATTTTAAATAAAGAAAAGCGGGGGTCCAGGGGGCGGCATCCCCCTGGCTTAAATGAGTAAATCTTAAATCATTCAGGCTCGTAATAAGGAAAAGCGGGGGTCCAGGGGGCGGCAGCCCCCTGTCTAAAACGAGTATATCTTAAATCATTCAGGCTCGCCAGCGCCGCAGGCCTAGGTAGATGTACGCAGGCCCGTCGCAGCGCAACAGTGTTTCGCGAGCTTTCGCGAAGCCTGTTACGAGAGACGGTGTCTGGCGTACATCTACCTAGTTTAGCACTCCAGTGGCGTAATAGGCTTCGCTATCGCTCAGCCAATTATCCCATGGAGGCTTGAATTTTCCATGAGGATTCAAAACGCTGTAAAATCGGTATCTATTCAAATATCGACCTGAAATTTGGTATGTAGCATATTTAGCGAATTTTGGTAGTGCCATTTTAATTTCATTGACATCTGAGAATATTTTTCTGGTAACTTGAAAACGGCTTGGCCTAGGTAAAAATGGACCACGGATTCGGCTCTACCTCGCTTTCGACACCCTAGAATCATGTTTCGTTCTGTTCCATGAAGTTAATTTTGGACTTGCTCACTGTCTTTTGTCCGTAAGATTTACCATGGTCTTCCGCATGGTTTGCTTTCTCCATGGGCTCGATTCCACTATGGGGCATTCCATGTACAGTTACCATGGGGATATTTTCACCATGAAAAAAAAATGGGCCAAAAATCAGAGGGAAATTCAACACCATGGGAAATCAATTCCCATGGAATACCATGATGTTCCATGCACCATGGAATCCCCCATGGTTTTTTGGGACTGGGTAAACCGTCGACGTGTTGGGGAAATGCAATTCATGCTGCAGAAGGACTACACCAAGTCAAAGAACAACCCTCCACAAGAAGATTCAGAGGCCATGAAAACTCTTGCACCGTTTGAATTGGCACTGATGCGTACTTTGCAGAGAGTGAAAATAAGTGGGGGGAAAAGGGAGAGGTTTCCCCGTCCTCCTCACAGAGGACTTGCAGCAAGCAATTGATGCTATCATAACTTTGCGCGAAGAAATGAAGGTCCCTGAGAGTAATGAGTTCTTATTTCCTGCTCTTCACTCTGCTGATGGCCATTTCTGAGCGGATATGGTCCTCAGAAAATTCGCCAAGGAGTGTGGACCTTCTGAGCCCCATTTGTTGACTGGTACAAAGCTCCGGAAACTCGTTGCGACAGCAATTCAACTCTTAAACCTAAGGGAAAACGAGCTTGCCCCGTTTGCTACTTTTATGGGACATGATATTCGTATCCATACAGAGTTTTACCGTCTTTCCTCAGATACGATGAAATTGGCTGAAGTAAGCAAGATCCTGCTGAATCTGGAAAACGGGTCTATCAATAGAATGAGGGGATTAATCATTGATGAGGTAATTGTAGGTAGAAGATGGTGTAGAGGACATTGATGACGACGTTGTAGATGATCCCAAATTGCAAGAAGATCGAGATCAACTAGGGATTTAAAGCCTGGTAATATTACCGGTAAGATATGGTAATTTACCGTATTTTACGGTTATATTACGCGAAGGCCGGTAATATTGGTAATATATGGTAACATTCAAAATACTTATGTTTTGCTAAATCTGGGCTTTGAAACTATGTTTTATGATCAATGCGCCTGAATTTGGGTGCACGGCGTACGCGCTTGCAACCCTTGCCCCTCCCTAAGCCACGAAAGGCCAGGGAAACACCCTTACGCCCACATCTTGTGAGGGTGTGTGTGTGTGTGTCAAGGGAAGCTCTGTCGTATCGTTTTGCACGCAAGTCGTTGTCGTTTGTGTCAGTTAATTGAGTATGGCGCCAAAACACCAAAAGGGAATGTATACAGTGTCATATTCCAGCTAAAAAACTCTTTGAAAATGTTTTGCAAATTTTGAAGTATTATGGGGCTTTGCAGGTTGTGAAACATTTCTAAGCAATTGCTAAGCAATACTCTATTCTTTCAGAGGAATATCTTAGAACCTGAATTTACAACTTTGTAGGCCTGATAGCAAAGTAGATTCTTAGCAGTTTAAGAAGCATTCAAGTTCGTTTTAGGAATATAACAGTGTGTTTTAAACTTAGTTATACGATTCTAAGCAGTAAACTGACTCGTATCAGAAAACACAGGATACGTCGGACCGGACAACCCGTAATTTTCGTACCATTATTTCCCCTTTTACAAGCTTTAATTTCTATTTTACATAAGTAAAGACCTATAATTTGGTGCTAAACTACTGACTCATCTCTTAAAATTGTTAAAATAGTCATAGAACTTTCACAAAATACCTCACACATTGAAAACCAGATATATTTGCTGTTTTTTGAATATTACCAAATATTACCCAAAATTACCGTAATTTACGGTAAGTTACGGTAAATTACCGAACAATTTTATATTACCGGTAATTTTAAATCCCTAAGATCAACATTTACAAGATTCAGACAGTAGCTCAGACAGTAGCGCTGGCTCTGATTTTCAACAAAAAAAGAAAGAAAATGGATCAGTCAGACAACGCGCCGTCAAAGAAGAAGAAAAAACTCAAGGCTCGGTCTCTCAGAAAAGGACAAGATTTTCTAATGAAGACTCATCAAAAATAGTTACATTCTTTGCTAGAAACATTAAGAACAAAATAGTACCTAACAAGCAGGATGTAGAAATTTTTTTTGAAGCTAACCCCGAATTCAAGAATAAGAATATGTCATGGGAAAAGTTCAGTTTCATGTTTATAATAAATTCGCCTAAAGAAAGTAGCGCATTTATTTTGTAAAAATATTCCTCCTTAGCATGACAAATTATATCTTTTAATTTGAGACTTTGTGATTTTAATATTTTACAGTAACTTTATTGGGCTAGGGAAATGTACTTTTATTACTGAAGGATGCAATTTATAGTTCAATGATGTATGGCAGCCCTGTGTGAGTTTGTTTAAAGCTAGTAAGTACTTCCTTCTTAGTAAAACAAATAATATCTCTTAATATGAAACTTTGTGATTTTAATGTTTTACAGTAACTGTAGAAGGTTCGGAAAATGTACTTTTATTACTGAAGGATGTAATTTATAGCTAAGTGATATATGTCAGCCCTGTGTGAGTTTTTGTTAAAGCTAGTAAGTACTTCCCCCTTAGTAAGACAAATAATATATTTTAATTTGAGACTCTGTGATTTTAAAATTTACAGTAACTGTAGTGGGTTCGAAAAATGTACTTGTATTACTACGGGATATAATTTATAGTACGGTGATATATGGCAGCCCTGTGTGAGCTTTTATTTAAGCTTGGAAATACTTCTACTTAAGTACAATTTGTGATTTTTTTGAAATGGCTTTAATAGTTTGATAAAGATTCATTATTATGCCTAGTAAGACACTTGTAATTTTACAAGTCAGCTGTTAAATGTTCATAGTTGCCGTGTAGAAAAAAGATGTACCTCGTGTCTCCAAATGACCATTTGTATTCATAACTCTTTCTGTTCTAGTTCATGTAAAAGACTTCTGTGACAAGCTTATTTCAATAGCTTGTTTAGTATCGTTGAACTTACTTCCCTTAGCAGTAATTAAAAATACACAAACCTGTTTATTTCTGGTTTCTATCCTTTTAGCACAAGATTTACGTTTTCGCGAGCTGGCTTTTTAAATATCAATATCAATAAAAAAGAACTCACACAATAACATAAAAGCAAGTGCCAGACAAAATTTTAGTACTAATGAACATTAAATAATATGATACATTTTTTTTTACTACAAAATAAAATATACTTATAGGTTCAGCAGTATTCACACGCGTAAGCCATCCAAATATACGGCCAGTTCGAAGTGAAGGTGTGCACTGTAAAAAATCAGGTTGGGATAACGGAACAATCACGGTCGAAGTATTGATACGGACAGTACGGATTGACCGTTACTAAAGTTGAAATCCATCCGTATCATAGTTCACAGAGAAAAGACTACGGTCTTTATCCATATTTGTGATAAATATTCTCACCGTATAGTAATTAATTATTGTAACTAATCACAATTGAAATGGACAGGCCATTATGATACCATTTCAATTCCTTATACCTCACTGCCTATTTTGTTCCAAGACTGTTCTCATCTTTGTTGGGTATTGGTCCAGGTTACTGGATGGCATACATATATGAATACAATTTGTCATTATTTCATGTTGATAGCTCATGTCGTTTAAGATGTAATGGCCGAAAATAAAATACTTCTTTTTCGGATCAGAAAAGCATATACATATATATCCTACGCCATCCATTGATGTATGAGGATTATAAATCTGGTTTCAGATTTTTAAAATGTTGAAGGATTGCTGAGATGTAGACGGATCCAATTTACTCTGCGTTCGGCCCACCTGTGCACCTTATCTTTTTTAAGGCTGGGTCCAGTTTCACAAGAGAGTCAGCAGCATCTCTTCCATGAGCCCTGGTGGGACCGTCGCGGATGAGTTCCGGATGACTGTTAGGATAAAATGCGGACGCGATTCGGAGGCGAACCGGATATCCTCAACGCATCCAATTTGAAACAAATCCGGATGCGTTACGGAAACCAGGCATGCATCCGGTAGCATCCTCTGCCTCCGCTGTGTATCCGAAGCATCTGAAACCAGTTGAATCCGCGAGGCAACCGCAACCTATTCGCAATCCATCCGCATCCGCAGTTCATCCGCTGCATCCGCAGCCCATCCACACTAATCCGCAGTGCATCCGCTGTGCATCCGCAGTGCATCTGCTGCATTCGCAGCCCATCCACTATAATCGGTAGTGCATCCGGAAGTGGTAGGTTCTTCAAAATCCAGAAAAAGAACCGACAGTAACGGCCGACCGCGTAACGGCTAGCACAGGACGAAACTTGCACGGCTTGCTGCGAGGGATGCAGAGAGAAGGGGAAGGACACTACTTGTGTCGCGATGCAGTACGAAATTAAAAATATAAGAAAGATTATACTATTATCCTTTCTTAAATATTTTTTCAAATACTTTGTGTAGGAAATTTAGTAACTAAAGAGGCAGAATAAGCAGCAAGTCCAATCATCAGTCATCATTTTGAAACAGGAGTTGGTACGACTGATACTTAGAATAGGATGAAGGGGATGATAAGATATGGTTTGGTACGGCCTCGCTCGTCATTGATCAACTGTTGGCTTCTATGTGACAGAAAACAAACAACCTACCAATAGATTCAGTTAAACACTTTTAATTTAAAAAAATAAATAAAAGGTTATCACACATTTTTGTCCCACCAACTTCGTAAAAATGAAGTATTTGAAGAACCTAGAGATAACCAATAAACACGAGAATTATCCACTTCTTAGCAATGGGCAAGACCGTATCAGGTAGTCAACAAGATCTCCGAATTCTAGCCTTTAGACTGAGATTTGAAAGCAGACAATTTCTGGTTTTGACGTTTAAGTTTTCAGGAAAAATACTTTCACACCAATGTATAAGGGGCCGCTCTGGACGAAAGACATGTCATTTGCTGCTGACTGTTGCTCTGCTCACTGGCCCCCTACATGTGAGCAGAAAATCCTAACTCTACCTCTTATGAATTTTACAGAAGAAGAATTTTACCGGCAGCCAAAAAAGTAGCAAAAGAGCTAACTGCACTGTTTATGTTATTTTAAGTGTTTGATTTGATTTGTAATGTGTTATTGTTATGATGATAGCTTTCGATCACTTTACTATCGTGACACAAATAATCTCATCGACAATCACATCGAGAAGTACTCCAGCAAATAGTGTCATAACATCTTTCTACCGTGGGATTTGTGGAGTGTTGTGTAAGTTGGCAACCCTGGTGGTCACTTCCGCCCGAAGGCCCCCGACTTCCCTGAACACACCTGCACTTTATAAAAGCACCTGTTCTCCTTCAATAAAGTCAGTTCAGCATCTGTACCACCTAGCAATCATTATTGCCTCCCCTCTCATCCAACTGAGCTCTCGCCGCACACCACATGGCGCAGTCGCCGGACCAGAATTGAAGAGAATTTTTTTCTGTTCGGAACCTAAAGTGAGTGAAGATCGAGTTGAAATTTGTTTGAGTGAGGACGGGGATTTGGGCTCACGTGTAGTGCCAAACACGTGCCTCCGAGCAAAGTATACTGATCAACACGATGGTTGACGAGCTCAAGCCGCTCCAGCCCGGTGGGGATCTGGAACGGCAATGGAAGATATTCAAATGGAATTTCGAAGGTTACGTAGAACTCGACGCGACCCGTTCCAGATGGAATCCGGAGAAGCAGGCGAAGGCGATGATGAGGCTTATTGGACCTGATTGCGCGTACCTGTACTCTAATGCAACAGAAGAGCAGAAGGGCACAGTAGCAGGTGTTACTGAAGTTATTGATGCGAATGTTTTGCCGAAAACGAACGAATGCTTTGAGCGTTTCCTCTACAATCAAATTGCTAGGCAGCCGGGAGAAGACATAAACAAGTTTGTTGCTGGTTGCAAAGATAAATTAAAGCGTTGTGGTCTGCCTGAGGAAACGTGGGACAAGAAGATTATTGACACACTTGTGCATAATCTGGGAGACTTGCAGCTCCAACAAGTTCTCTTTCAGACTAAGTCTGACCAACTTACTCTACCGTTTGTGATTGACTCCATCCAAATTCAAGAAGCTAGCAAAAGCCAAATGCGAGAAGTTCAGTCTTGTCGAAGAATTGGAGAAGTTAATGCCTATAACAGCAATTCTGTCACTTCCAGAACTGAATCAACCCGTGGAAGAGAGAGGACAAGATCTAAATCATACGAGAGGCCAAGAACCAGAACATCCTCGCATGAGAGCCAGAACCGTGCCAAGTCATCAAGTAGGAGCAGGAAGACAGGAGCAAGAGCCTACCATGCCCGCTCACCCACTCCAGCAAGATCAGCTTCCGCTGTGAGCAGCTCCTCAAGCCTCAATGATGACTGTGACAACTGTGGTCGACAACATGGATCTGACTGGTGCCCTGCAGAGAACAAGCGCTGTCATGCTTGCTCGAGAATTGGACATCTGGCAAGTAAGTGTCGCAGCAAGTAATGCCCTGTTCTTACTCTTCGTCACATTCTGCTTTTGGTACCAGCTCCTCGCTGTCAAATCAATTCGAAAATCTATCCTATCTCTTCATTGTCATGTTGACCCAGCACATCTGTTCTCAAAGTCTTGGTTTGAGATTGTTCACTATAATGACATTGAGATTCAATTTAAAATGGACACTGGTGCAGAAGTTAATATTATGCCTAAAAAAGTGCTTGATAAGATTTTTGATAATAATTACAAAGTCAGACCAACGTCAATAATTTTAGAAGCATTTGGTGGCAACTTGTTAAGACCAATGGGAACAATCACATTAGAAAATTGTTGCCTTAATGATATCTCTCTTAACTTAGATTTTGTTGTAGCAGACGTTGAATCTGTGCCACTTCTGAGCTTGAACGCTTGTGAAGACTTCGGTCTTATTAAACGCATAAATTCAAACAATAGAATCACGTCTACTAGTAAAATCTGTAAAGTTTCTGTTAGCCCTGCATCTAATGTTCAAAGTTATAAATCACAGCCTGACATTTCTTTCCAAAGAGAATGTGAACAGAAGTCCAGTAAGAAAGTCTCTTTTGCAGCTCCATTATTCTCAATCTCCAATATTTCTGAACACTATCAACATCTTAATGCTAAATACTCTTCAATTGATCAAATCATAGCTAATAATGGAGATGTCTTTTCAAGTACTCCTGGTAAATTACCTGGTTTGTTTTCCCTGTCAGTAGATGGCAAAATAAAGCCAACTGCTATTCCTTCTAGAAGAGTACCTCATAAGCTCAAAGAGCGTTATAGGCTTTTCTTGCTTGACCTCTGTAAACAAGGTATCATTAGAGAATGTAAAAACCCAACGGGTTGGATTAGTCCTGTAGTGTTGATAGAAAAATTAGATGGTTCTTTAAGAATTTGCCTTGACCCTAAGTATTTAAATGAGGCCTTATACCGACCATTTTATGAGATCCCTAGTCAAGAAGATATTAACACATGTTTAGGTAGCAAAAGATTTTATTCAGTAATGGATCTTACTAGTGGATTTTGGCACTGTGAACTTGATGAAGCCTCCAGTAATTTATGTAGATTCTCCACACCTTTTGGTGTTTACCAGTTTAAACGTTTGCCATTTGGTTTGAAGTCCTCACCGGAAATCTTTCAAAAAGCAGTAGTAGATATCTTTGGAGATATTGATGGTGTCCTTGTTTATTTTGATGATTTAATGATTGCTGCAAACACAGAAGTAGAACATGATATTATTTTTAAAAAAGTCCTTGAAAGAGCCAGACAATATAATGTTCACATCAACCCAAATAAAATTCAGTATAAATCTAGTTCTGTTAAATTTTTAGGTCACTTGTATTCGTCTGAAGGACGATCAGTAGATCCATCTCGCATTAAAGCTATCCAAAAATTAACTGACCCTACTTCAGTCAAAGCTCTACAACGTTTTCTTGGTATTGTTAATTTTATTAGAGAATTTGTGCCTAATCTTGCTGAGGAAACTTCTCTTCTTAGACAGTTGTTAAGAAAAAATGTTGTGTGGCAGTGGCTTCCTGCTCATTCAGAAGCAGTACAAAGCATTAAAAATAAAATCTGTAGAGTCATTTCACTAGTTAACTTTAATCCAGCCTTGCCCATAGTTATTCAATGTGATGCTTCTAAAGATGGTTTAGGTTGCTGTATAATGCAGAATAACAAGCCTGTTGCATTTGCCTCACGTAGTTTAACTTTAGCTGAAAAGAATTATGCACAAATTGAGAAGGAACTTTTAGCTATTGTTTACTCTGTTCAGAAATTCCACTACTATATTTATGGTCAGCCTCTAGTTACTGTGCAAACAGATCATAAACCCTTAGTTCCTATATTTAAACAACCTCTTGTAGAAATCTCATCCAAAAGATTAACTAGGCTCATATTAAAAACCCTAGCTTATAAAATTAATGTTGTTTACCATCCTGGAAAATTTATGTTCATAGCAGATGCACTTTCTCGAGATTTCTTACCTCACAATAATTCTGATGAAATTCAAATGCTCCAAGTTCATACTGTTGTTTCCAATTGTAAAAGGGATTCTGTCCATGTGCAAGCCACAAATGCTGATGAAGTCCTGCAAGAACTTATCTCTTATGTCAACACTAGTTGGCCCTTAAATAAATCAAAACTTTCTCAGGAGGCCCAGAAATTTTGGCCCATCAGACATGACTTGCACCTGGATGACTCTTTATTATATTACAAACACAGATTGGTTGTACCTGTTAAATTAAGAAATCAAGTTTTAAATCAAATTCATAAATCTCACCATGGTATGGTTAAATGTAAAGCCCTTGCAACTGAAACTGTCTACTGGCCAGGCATAAATCATGACATTGAGATCTTTGTTAGGGATTGCCTTGTGTGTAACAAGTTTTCTTCTTCATTGAAAAAAGCCCCGTTACTTACCCATGATGTTCCTGATTTCCCATATCAACACATTGCTTGTGATATCCTAGAGTTTCACAGAATTCCATATTTGGTTGTGATTGATATCTTTAGCAAATGGCTTGATGTTGTTAAAATGTCCAGTAAATCTGCAGAATCTGTTTGTAAAGTTTGGGAAATGTTATTCTCAATCCATGGCATTCCAGAAATTGTATTTGCTGATAATGTTCCATTTAAATCTCACCTGTGTAATACCTTTGCTACTGAAATGTCATTTCAAATTATCACTTGCAGTCCCCATTATCACCAATCCAATGGACAAGCTGAAAACGCAGTTAAATTAGCTCAAGGTTTCTTAAACTCTTGTTCAGTAGACAATACTACTTCGCTGCAGAAGTGTCTCTTACTTTATCGTTCAACTCCAATTCCTAGTTTGGGAGTGTCGCCTTCTCAGTTGCTAATGAGTCGAAGATTAAGAACTTCTATTCCAATCAAAGCTAGTCTCTTGAAACCTTGTGTTGTCAGTGATGCTCAGGCCCTGTTAAAGTCAAAACAAAATAAAATGAAAATGAATTATGACAAAACTGCTTATGGTAAAGACAAAGAATTTAGTGTAGGAGATTATGTGTATGTTCAAGACATTTTCAGTAAGGAGTGGCAACCAGCTGTAGTGTTAGAAGTCCTACCTGAGCCTCGCTCATATCTTGTTGAAGTTGGTGACAACATTCTTCGTAGAAATTCAAAGTTTATTAAACCGAGGTTCACTGAGGTAGCTCCTGAATTGTTATCATTTCCTTTTAAAAATGTTATTTATCAAACTCTTAGCCAAGCCCAACCTAATCAGCAGCAGCCTCAAAACCAAAATTCCTCAGCAAACAGGACTAGGACTAGAATAATAAGAGCCCCCAATAGGTTAGATCTGTAGCATGGATATGATTGTCTTCTGCTAACGTTTTTGTTGTTGTTGTTGTGTATGTCTTTATATATGCATTGTTTTTATATTTTTTTTAAGCATATTACTTCTCTTCCTTTTAAAGGATGGAGGGAATGTTGTGCTCTTGTTGTTGTGCTCTTGTTAAAATATTAAAATCTATTGTTATTGTTAATTGTTAATTTTTACATATTGTTTATATTAATCTTTTAAAGAAGGGAGGTGTTGTGTAAGTTGGCAACCCTGGTGGTCACTTCCGCCCGAAGGCCCCCGACTTCCCTGAACACACCTGCACTTTATAAAAGCACCTGTTCTCCTTCAATAAAGTCAGTTCAGCATCTGTACCACCTAGCAATCATTATTGCCTCCCCTCTCATCCAACTGAGCTCTCGCCGCACACCACAGTGGAGAACTCATCTCACAACAAAACATCAATAGGTTGTCAAGGTTAGAGGATCGTTCTTCTCCTGATTGTATTTTGAAAGCTGAGAATTTGTGGAGTGTAGTTAAATGTGTCATTGAGTGATAATACTGATAGTATAGACTAGCTCCATAGTAAGAGATGGGCTAAATCAATCAAACAAAGAAAAAAAATGGATTTGTTGAGGTGGATGTTTCGGTAAATTAAAAGTAGGGATACATGCATTGACATGCATGAACAGAAGAAAAGTTGGGCTTACACAGCAAGGCATCACTTGTATTAACCTTAAAAAATGTTGGTAGGCCAAGCCACTGTGATAACACTTCATCATTCGGTGATCTGTTTTGATAGGAAACAAGGGCATCTGATGCTTAAGTCAGCTAAATATATGATTGGACATACATGCGCAAGTCAGCTGAATGCATGACTGGACAAACATGCGCAAGTCCTATACATAATTTGACAAAGGTGCGCAAATTTTGCTTTATCTGACATAGGTGCGCAAGTCAGTGAAGAGATTGGTACAAAGGTGCGCAAGTCAAGACTTGCGCATATTTTTTCAGTTGTTTTCATGGTCCAAAACAGCGTAAGTCATGTTACTTCTTAACCTGTTGGGCATATTTATTTTTGTTTTAGGGGAGCATTTTCAATTAGGCTTAAAGTATCCTAAACAATTAGTTTTTCTGTAAATTTTTGAAAAGTACTCTCATTAAAAAGAAAAGTTTCTCTATTGAAAATTTTTACTTTTTGACTTGCGCACCTTTGTCAGATGACCGGTGAGATATCTCTATAAATACCGAGGGGGCAACCACTCCCCATCCTAGTGTACACAGGATTTCTAGTGACATGAGATTTCCCCGGATTTTACCTGATTTCACCGGATTGCGTAAGATTTCACCGGATTTCTGAAAGATTTCTTCTAATTGGTCAAAAATTCAGGAGATTTCATAAAATTTTGGAAGATTTCACAAGATTTCATGAGATTTCAAGGGATTTCTCTGAGATTTTGAGAGATGTCTATGAAATTTTGAGAGATTTCTCCAAGATTTCAGAAAATTTATGTTGTAATATATTGGCATTGGTTGGGTTATTGAGACACAGAATTAAGGTAAACTCTGATCTCTGTATTCACGATAAGTTCAGAACAACACCCCAGGGTAATTCTCTGTCAGATCACCACAAGGTCGAAAATGATGGTTTTCGGATTGAGTTGGAAGTGGTTAAATATCATTTGGGACCACCCCAAGGACCCATATGTCAATGGAAAAGTTTTTAAAAATTTTGGTTTGGGAGTTATAGGAGGTCAAAGTTTGGTGTTTGACCAATCCGTCTCTAGTTATGAGTGATACCCCATATCCTATATGAAACACAATACCAACTCTAGTCATGGTGTTTTACATTCAGTTTTTTATACTGATTCAAATGATCCATGGTTGGATTGGATCGTGAAAAATTTTTCTTGGTTTTATTTAGTAAAATCCCGTTAAAACGCTGTATATTTTCACCGTTTCAACTCTAGCAGAAATACGTCAGATTAGAAAAATTCTAAACCATGCCTTTTTTAAAAGCTAATAATGGGTCGAACATCCACACCAAGTGACAAGTTGGCCCCGGAGAATTTAGTCCCTTCGCCTTAGACTTTAAGGTTTGGAACAACTATGAAAAGACCGTAAAGAGTGACAATCAACTTCACTTGGTCTATTTCACTGTAATTCTTAATGCAATAAAAACAACGATTTGAGTGCAATAAATATTTGTTGCTCCTGTAGGAGCGATAAAAAAATTATTACACTTTATTAGTATTTGATATTACTCTCAAGTGTGATAATTCTCATCCCATTGAAGCGTTGAATGAATTATCGCTCGTTTGGCGCACTAAACGCAAATTATCGCTTATTTTAAGCAATCATGATTGCATTAAAATGCATTAACTAATGCACTTTTCGAGCAATAACTTTCTTATTGCTCTCCCTGGAGCGATATTTTGTGTGTATCGCTCTGAGGAATTATCACAGCTAATTGTATAATATTTATCGCTTTTCGGATAACAGTGTTCACATTTTAGCCGTTTTCCAAAAAGAAATAAGAGATAATCACGGCTCGGGGACATGGAAAATTACCAATGTCAGTGAAATGTGTACACGGGACAGGGACAATAATAAAAGCATGTTTAAAACAGCCTATTGCAGCACACTCTAAATGGGAAGGAACATTTTATTGTTCCTTGAACTAGCAACAATGTGTTTGTCCAAAGAGCAAGACAACAGGTTTCATGGACAAAAATGTGGCTTTTCATACACAAGTTGTGTAATTAGAAGGAACAAAATGTCCCTCAAAAATATTGTGCCCATGTTTGCAACAAATTTGTTGTAGAACTGTCAACGTATTTCATAACGTCCATAGGCGTGGACAAATGCTTTGTCCATAAAAAATGAAACAAATTTGTCTCGTCGGTGCACAAAATTGTGCAAAGCTGTAACAATTTGTCTGGTTTTGGAACAAATTTGAATCCTTTCTAGATGTGCACAGAAACGTTTCTACATTAGGAACAAAATTGTTCTTTCGCATTTAGAGTGCAGAAAACAAAAGTCACAGCCCTCGCACCTATACCATAAGTGCGAGAGAGACAGGACGAGAAAAGCGCTAGCTGGTTCACGCCGGGCCTGGAGGCGAGGAGGTGCAGGAGGTTGGCGGCGGCCTCCGCGCGCCGGCGCCGTCCTGAGCACGGCCGAGCCCGTCCTCAGCTGGTTCACGCTGGGCCTGGAGGCGAGGAGGTGCAGGAGGTTGGCGGCGGCCTCCGCGCGCCGGCGCCGTCCTGAGCACGGCCGAGCTCGTCCTCAGCTGGTTCATGATGGGCCTGGAGGCGAGCAGGTGCGGGGGGTGGGCGGCGAGCACTGCATCGCCCTGGCCGGCTTTGGTGCAGCTTGCGACTCGGTCGCAACTAGTGACTTCTCGTTTGCGGAGGTAGGCAGGCCCACCAAGCTTGCCCACAGGCTGGGCAGCCTAAGGGCGCTTTCCCATGAGTGCGAGAAGGACAGAGGATGTGCACTTCGGGCGGGCCTACTCCGCAGTAGACCCCGCAGGATCCGCCCTTGTCATCACATGCTCAGAAGAACACGGAGAGCCGGAGGAATCATTGCGCGGCTTAAATACCGGAATGTTATGTCTTATCATGTGGATTTCAGTGGGATTTCTCCGAGATTTCATCGATTTTCGTCGAGATTTCTATGGGATTTCATTAAATTTGTCAGGATTTCAACAAATTTCTGGGATTTCATGAGATTTCAACCAATTTCAAAGATTTCAGAGGGGTGCACAATATTTCACGCGATTTCATTCAGATTTCCGAAGATTTCGTCGAGATTTCTCAGGGTGTGTACACAGGATTTCACGAGTGGTTGCCCCCTCGATAAATACCAGGAGTAGAAGTACGTTTGAAAGAATCATCTATACCTTTTTGCAAAGAGCGATCAGTCAAAGTTATTTCCAGTGTATCTCTAGCAGGAATGCGGTGCGCAAATCTCTGCTTGCCAGCGTCATTTTGACCAAGATTTATTTCTTCAAAATCAACAAAGGAACTGCGATGGTTGTAGAACTTCTTCCGCATATAATCTGTAGTTACATCAACTGAATCCATTCCTTTGTGATGTGCTGCATTAACAACATCCTTTTACAGACCTAATTCAATAATTTGTTCTGCCTTATCTTTCTGTATTCCTGTCTGCATCAGTTGAATCTTCATTGATGATTTAATCCTATGGTGGAACATTTCTAAAAGAAAATCGATTTCTTCACATATTGCTTGAACCTTAACAGTAGGAATGAGCAACACTCCTTCCATCCGAAGATAAAATTTGCCAACATGATCCCGTACAAAATTATCAGGATAAATATCATCAGATTTTGGTTTGCTAAAGTCACAATCAAAGAAAGTTTCATGCTCTTCACTACACTCATCTTCAGAGTCATTATTCATAAACAGTGAGTAAGTACTTTGGTAGTTTCTTTGTGGGTCTTTTTCGAGGGGGAAATAACCTCGGACCTTAGTGTACACCACTAATTCAACAAATTCTAGCCGATTCAACCTAATAGAATCTAATTTCAATTCAATTCAAGCCAATTCAAACCCATTCCCGTGAAACATTTTAAGTGTATGTGTCATACATGTTTGCATGCATGCTGTGCATGTATGTGGCATACACTTTGAGCATGCGTGGCATACCTATGCGACATACGATCGGCATGTGTGTGTACCATACGAGAGAGCTTTGGACGTTTTGTGTGTGTGGCGTATGGGCCATGCATGGGTCTTTTTCGAGGGGGAAATAACCTCGGACCTTAGTGTACACCACTAATTCAACAAATTCTAGCCGATTCAACCTAATAGAATCTAATTTCAATTCAATTCAAGCCAATTCAAACCCATTCCCGTGAAACATTTTAAGTGTATGTGTCATACATGTTTGCATGCATGCTGTGCATGTATGTGGCATACACTTTGAGCATGCGTGGCATACCTATGCGACATACGATCGGCATGTGTGTGTACCATACGAGAGAGCTTTGGACGTTTTGTGTGTGTGGCGTATGGGCCATGCATGTGAAAATGTATAATGTCGTACGTATGTTACATGCATGTATACGCCACTCTTATTTTCCCCCAAATCGCATAATTTTTTTTTCTTTGTTTCTCTCCTTTCGTTTCCTCCTATTATTCTTTTCTTGTGTTCTTTATCTTACTCCAATTTCTGCTGAACTCCGTCGCCGATGTGGATATTTGAACCCGGGACCTTCGTGTTACTTACTTAGCACCTTGTCCACTACACCACGGGATCACATCTATAAGTTGATTGCTGGTGCACTCTAATAACTCACATAGGAATCACAACATGCAGCATGCATGTTTGCCATACAAGAGGAATTTTTCACATGTATGCGCTACATGTATGACACACACGTGATGATGCAGCATGCATGTTTGCCATACAAGAGGAATTTTTCACATGTATGCGCTACATGTATGACACATATGTGATGATGCAGCATGCATGTATCACATACAAGAGGTAACGGTCTCATGTATGTCTTGGCGGGAGACACATGCATGTGAGACATATATGTATACATGTCACACGCGTGCTACATACACGCACGTATGATTCACTCACATGCAGCATGTGTTGTAAATGGATGCGACATGTATGTTTGGTGTTTCACGGGTTCCAAGCCAATTCACACACTAATTCAGTCCAATCTATAGGCATTTCTAGCCAATTTACACAATAATTCAGTCCAATTCATAGGCAATTCAAGCCAATTCACATCCAATTCACGAAATTTGTACACCTAATTCAGCGGTTATTTCCCCCTCGGTCTTTTCGTTGAAATGTATAATCTTAGAATTCTGTTTGCAGTTGTCAGCCAGCGAGCCATGTTGATGGGGCCTAATCTTTGGGAGCAGGCTAGCTCAGGAGAGCACTTCCCGGACTTTATGGCGTCAGCTATTTAATGAAGATACCTTTGATCTGAACTGATATCAGTGGCGTCTATCTCAGGTAAGGCGCACTGAACTGGCTGGAACGCTACAACAGCGAGTTTCTCGTAGGTTGGAAGCAGTTCCTCCATTTTCCCCAAGTATTTGCTTGGACCAGAAGTGGGCACATCAATAAAAGTAAAAAGACTTCTGAATGGTAGCTCGTTAAAATGTAATAGACAGACAACCCACTGCAAAGGACGATTAACTCTTTCCTCTAGTAAATGAATGATACCCCCCTTCCATTTTGTATTTGTATTTGTACCATCACAGCCAACAACGACCACGGAATCAAAACCTCCGTTCAATTCCGTTGCAACATACTGATAAATGGAATCGCACTCATCGTGGGCAGAGCCTGATGGTGTGACAACATGGCCTATGTATGTGGCACCTGGTTCAGCCACCAAAGATATGTTTTCCTCTTTAATAAATCTAGAGGCTGTCAATGTATCGTCTTTCCGACCATCAAAGTATGAACCACGCACACAATCTTTATTGCGCGCCTCATCCTTCAGCTTGAAGCCTATTTTTCAGTTCTCACGTTGTATTTTTCTTTTATCTATCACCAGGCATTCATTAAGGTTTTACTCGCGAGGGGTTAACTTCGAAAAATCATTGTACAGCCCCCAAAAAAATCATTTAAAAAATAAATAAATAAAAACATAAAAAATCAAATCAAAATCAAGTAGAAAGGTGCATAAAAAAATGTTCGGAGGTAGTTTAAGCTTCTTTTCGTGGGGCATTAAGAACCTCATAAGTCCTGGAATGTTCAGATTGGCCTGCTGACCGTCTCCTCTTAAGTAAGATATTTCTTTTCTCATTTCTAGGATATCCTTCTCCATCCAAGCCTCCTGAGATTTTCTGCAAGTAAAAGAATCAAAACAAAATCTAACAAAACACAGTTGTAAGTCAAAGAAGTTGAGATACAAGAATAAAAATTTTAATTTACATATAAAAGTTCATAACGTGACTTAGCATTAGAATCCAAGCAGTTTATCTCCTCTTCATCAATGCTGCGGCTAGCATTTATATAAGAAGGGCTTCCTTCATCTTCAAGAGAGCTGCACATAAGACTAGAGTGCGAGGGGCTTCCTTCTTTTTCGTCAAGGCTGTCCCGAGGATTAGCTCCTCCCACCTCTGAGAAAGAGCTGTGCCACAGTGGGCTGCGCCTAGGATTAGAATTGGCAGGGCTTTCTACCTCTCTGACAGAGTAGTCCCCAGGAATGCTATGTGAGTGGCGATCTCCTACATCCACACTGTTATTTTTCGGTGGCAGGGAAAATTTTGAAAACAATACCCGAATACCTACTTGAAAATACAAAAAAGTGAACATGCATACATTTCATTGATGCCAAGAGGTCCACTGTTACTCTTCACGCTAAATGCATTTGTATGTTTTTGTGCAAACGTTTGTACAAAGTTGTGCATGCGTTTCGATTCGCACAAATTTGTGCGAAGGAGTGCATGTTTTTGTACAAACATATGCACAAATTCGTTCATTTTTGCGCAAAAATTTGTGCGAATCGAAACGTATGCACAACTTTGTACAAAACGTTTGCACAAAAACATGTCTATATCAATTCTGTGTCTAGGTGTTGTCAAACCGTGTCAAGGTAGCTCCGTGGAGGAGATGTCTAGATTTCGTCAGGAACACTTCTAGTGAACTGGAATCCGTAAAATGTCTGGACCCCGTCCAGAAACCGAAAGGGCTACGGTCTAGAACCCTTCTAAAACATGTCCATCCCACTTCTGTGTCTAGGTGTTGTCAAGCCGTGTCTAGGTAGCTCCGTGGAGGAGATGTCTAGATTTCGTCAGGAACACTTCTAGTGAACTGGAATCCGTAAAATGTCTGGACCCCGTCCAAAAACCGAAAGGGCTACGGTCTAGAACCCATCTAAAACATGTCTATCCCACTTCTGTGTCTAGGTGTTGTCAAGCCGTGTCTAGGTAGCTCCGTGGAGGAGATGTCTAGATTTAATCAAGAACACTTCTAGTGAACTGGAATCCGTAAAATGTCCGGACCCCGTCCAGAAACCGAAAGGGCTACGGTCTAGAACCCTTCTAAAACATGTCTATCCCACTTCTGTGTCTAGGTGTCGTCAAGCCGTGCCTTGGTAGTTCTGTAGAGGAGAGGTCTAGATTTCGTCAGGAACACGTATAGTATACTACTGAAATCCGTAACGTATGGACCCCGTCCACAAACCGATCTAGAACCATTCTATAGCATGTATACCACATCTCTTTGACTAGATATGTTTTTTAGAAATGCTGGAAGTGTTGGACTGCCTGAGCGTAGCAGGGGTACCCATACCTTTGCCTTATGAACATTTGGGGCGATAAAGTACTGCAGTAATTATTAACAATGTTTATTTCTTTTTGTGCACTACTATTTATTGTAATATTGTAGTCATCGCTAAACAATTCAAAAGAACATATTTTAATTTAATGCGAGGCTTTCTGTGAAAATGTCAGTTCCAATATATTCAAGTTTTGTAAAGTTCTTGACTTAAACGCTAAAAGATTCATGTTAATAGTTTTTAGCTAACATTTAATCTATCTCATGACAGTTTGCCATGGGGACTAGATAGCGATCATACTTACTTAACTGAATAGATACAGCAGGGCAACGCACATTTTCTATGCATTCAAAATGAAGTAGGGTTTCCTCTGAATTTATCTGCACGATATGTTTTGCAGGTTGCATGGGTTGTACATAGTGCTCATTCAAGAAAACACCAGCAACTTGCTGCCCCTCAAATCCAATAGAGTACTTGTCCCGTTCTCTCCCGATCAAGAGAAGAACAAAAACTCCGGAAGTAGTATGAGAAATTCGTCGGTCAGAAGTAGCGCGAAAGCCAGTTTTCGTCGGCCTTCGTAAATAGAAGCCTGTGGAAGCCATCGTCTATGTTTATTTGTTAAATACAGTTGAAGAAATTCAAATTAGACCTAAAAATTATCACAGAAGAGGTTAGTATGGTCTTAATTCATTTCCAGCGCACAAGGGAAATTCTTGACATCGTCTCCCGACTCCTGAAATCGGTCTGGCTACGTCGGGCGGGCGCATAGCCTAAACGCTGATTACTTTCCTACATAAATATTGTTATTTTTAAGACTTAAAAATATGTAACGGGTATCAGAGAAAGAAAAATGAATAATTTATGCATATGAGGCACATACACCATGTCCTGCGTCTTATTTCATGTTTTTCTTTTCTGCAGTAGTAAGTTATTGTAGGCTCAATGATGGGTTCAGCCAAAGTAAGTTGTATACTATCTTACTGTACCTAAAATATAGCTTTACGATCATTTTCACATCAATAAAATATATGTTTCATTCTTGATAAGATTCTGGTTTTTTTTTCACAGTGGAAAAACGAAGATCCTCCTCGACCACCATCTGAAAGTTTATATCCACCTGTGAGGGACCGTGATTGGGAGAGTCTTCCTCACATTCATAGAGGGATTGCCAATTTTGGTAATACGTGTTTTTTGAATGCAACAGTGCAGGTAAAACTAGTGTACTTTGCATTGATTTTGCATGTACTTCTGTATATATACAGACATTGTTACCTTTTCCAGATTTTGTTCCATACTCCAAACTTTGTGCGCTGGCTTCAAAGTTCAGAACATTTAGGGAATTGCCATAGAACACTGTCCTGCCTAATGTGTCACCTGCTTAAAACTTATAGGCAGGTCAAATCCTGTAAAGACCCCTACATCAGGCCGGCTGTG
This sequence comes from Frankliniella fusca, assembly GCA_029379305.1. Taxonomy (NCBI): domain Eukaryota; kingdom Metazoa; phylum Arthropoda; class Insecta; order Thysanoptera; family Thripidae; genus Frankliniella; species Frankliniella fusca. The sequence continues at coordinate 8,152 of JAHWGI010000344.1, read as the reverse complement.
TTTGCTGCTCTCACAAGTAGTGTTACTAGGAAACTTATGATACTACTTAATGCAAATAAATTTTTAAAGATATCTCTTGTAGCTTGAAAGCCTTGGTTTTACCATGGATAAAAATTTATCTGGTTCAGTTTATAATTTAAAATCTAATTGTCAGACATTGACAATGCATGGGTTGCATGGTTGTTGATGCATGTGCAATGGGCTGCTCTCTGGTGGAAGACCTGAGCTTTCTGTTATGTTATTTGTGTATATTAACAAGTGTGGTGGTTTTTTTTTAAGGAAATCTGTTCACTAAAGAAGACAAGGATCAAGGGGAGGATAAGCAAGAGGATGCCCATGAGTGCCTGTGTTCATTTAAACAAACTGGAAGAAATATTTTTGAATGAACAACCTAGATAGTTAGTATTTGATATTATTATGAAATAGTACTTTAACACTATTGCACCTACTACATATGGTTGAAATCGTTCTGCTTGCAGCCCACTGATTTTTTTCACAGCTTTTACGAACCCTATATTTAGAATATATGTGGTGGATGGCCTGACAACTGAATGTAAGCAAGAGTGAGGTTCTGGCTCCCTGCTTGGTATTTTCTGATACTGTCCATGCCTTTTAACATACTGTCGTGTAATGACAGAGTGTTTGTGCCTCGAAATGTAATGTCAGTTTCTAGAACTTTCTCTCCTTTTACAAATCTTTGCCATTGACTCAAATATGTTAAAAGTGATTTCAAGAAGCTATTGACAGTTTTTTTGAGGGAGAGAAAGTGCTGAAGATATCGAAGAATATGTGTGTAATGAGTGACACCAAACAAAACAATACTGTTACAAAAAATACTTGTCAGAAATGCTTCTCCTTCCATGAAGCTCCTTCAACTCTTGTTCTGCAATTAAAGAGGTGACAATCATGAATTTTTTTTGACCAGTAATTTCAAGTGTTGAATTTTTTTCCTTTTAAAAAAATTGATTTCAGATTTAAAGAAGATCGTTCTAAGCTTCTGACTAAGATCAAGGTAAACCATCAAGTTCATGCACTGCACTCTTACAAATTAGCGGTGCTATTCTACATTCAGGGCATCCTCCCTCCCAAAGTGGGCACTATCTCACATTGGTTAAATGCCCAAATGACCAGTGGATACGTCTGTGATGACACAAAAAGTATGTCCTTGAAATTTTGAACTATAATCCCAAATAAACATACTACCAATTTTTGCTGTGATTTTACAGGTACAGCAGTTCAGCAATCATATGTAAATTGCAAGCTGGAAGAATGTGCGTACATTCTGTATTATGATAGAACTGAGGTCGGATCATCACTTCTGAAATGTGTCAGTTACTCAATAGGTATGTGACATTCCATTACTTATGTTTATTCTAATTGTAGACAAACCTAACAGTCTTGAAAAGATCACTCCTCAGAAAATTGTAAGCCCACTCCACATAAATTAAGAAAAAGGAAAATGTAGACCTAAGGTAAATTAATTTAATTCTCTTAAAAGCTTGTGAAATTACAGGCATATTTTCAGTTTACATTGACCTCTCCTCTTCTTTTCCCAGGAAAATTCAACCGTCTCCTCTAATGATTATTTTATTTTATCCTCAACTTTCAAAGCTGGTGGTAATGATCAGGTTAGTACCACCTGCTGGGAGATTTCACTTAGAGAAAACATTTTGAAGTGTAGTATTTTTTTTCTTATGCTTAAAGGACTGCTATTCTAATAATGGAGACATTGATGACCTGGATGTAAACCTCTAGGTAGGCCATTATTTAGGTACCACGCACATTAATTTGCATTGTAATATCCCATAGGTCTGATGTATGTGAGTATCCATTTACTTTCAGGTTGAATCTGCAAGTCCAGAAAAATTTGTGAGCCCATTACGCATACGAAAGAGGAAAAGAATGCAGCCTAAGGTAATTAGACTCAACTGGGTGACTGACTTACGGTAATGAACACTTCACTTCCTTTACATATAAATCATTCTCTTCTTTCAGGAAAACTCAACTGTGTCTTCTAATGAGTATTTAATCTTATCTCAAATCCATAAAGATTTTTTGAGTTCTAGCCATAAAGAAGATGTTGATGTGGCTACTCTGGTGAATAATATTTTCACTTACTATCTAACATTTTACCTTTAAAGTGCAACCTAAATTTACAGGTTTGACTTTTATTTTAGGCAGGAAAAGCTTCTCTTCTCCAAAGGTTGTCTGCCCTATCAGAATTAAGAAAACAAAAAAGACACACGAAAAGGTAATGTACATCAATTTTTGTGGTCCTCTTTTCGTAGTACCTTTACTTGCATCTCTTTATTAACTTGCTCCAACCAGGAGAATTCCGAGCAGTCTTCTAATGACTATGTCATCTTGACCCAGACATAACAATCTTTGTGGTAATAGAAAGGTTGGTTGTACCCTGGAAACACTCTTCTAATTCTACATTTTTCTTTCAATATTCCTTCGGTGATGAAAATTACATTTTAAAAATTCCTCTTAGGGTCTTCTTTTACCTACGGATGAGGGATTTCAAGATCACCCTGATGACTCACCCAAGGAGAACAATTCCACAGATTCTGCTGATGACATTATGTTATGATAACAACCCTCATTTTCAATTTGTTCGTATTGGTTCCCCTAAACGATGAAGGGTTCCATGAACAAAAGGAAAATCAGGAGAATGAAGATATGTTCCTTGATTGTTCCCCAGTCAAAGCTCCCTTTAAGCCTATTATTCTTTATGAGGATGAAGTAGAAGGAGCTATGTTACCAAGGAGACCTCTGACCGCAAAAATAACAAGGAAGCTCTGAAGAGATGGTTGGATTTGAGAGGAATTACTGCACAAGGCAGTAAAGATGATCTTGTGGAAAGGTGAAGGACTTTTCAAATTTTATACTCATCAGAAAAAGCTACTTCTTTCTGCAGTGACTATTAAACTATTTCTATTTCATTTTCGGGTGGCTATGGTAATGGCTACTGGCAAATTACAACATAATCGACCCCCAGAGCTTATAATGGAAAGTGGTATAATGCTAAGGCTGCTGCTGTTCGTGAGGCTGAAAGTCATCTAACTGTGGTACTAATGCTGTTTCTCTCTATAACACCAATAAAATAATTTTATATATATTTTTTTTCACACTAAATGTAACAACTTTCAGATGACTCAGGCAAATCTGGAGATACCTGACAACCAGAGATGGCAGCCTTTCCCTAGTGTAGATTTGCCAGCTATGTTCAATTTTGGACACATTTACTTCTACTTAGTAGAAAGCTGCCCAAATCTTTCATTTGAAGATAATTTATCTGACAGTGACAGCTCGGATTGTGATCTTTTACCAGATCCATTTGATGATGAGCATAAAAACAATTAATGAAGTTAAAATGCTTCGGAAAGGATTTAAATTCTTCAAAAGTAAATTTGTGAGAGGATTGAAGGACTGTTTGGGGGATAGGTGCTACTTTCTTAAAGGTCAAGTACGTGCTTCAATGTCACTGATGGCTTATGAGGTGACAGTGACAATATCGAAGCGCTCAGGGAGTATATATAAGTATGCACATGTCAATGCAAACAGCAGGCCCTTGGTCGCTGTGTGCATGTTAGCACAGTTCTATTGCATGTGTGGAATCACATAAGGCTCAATGGTAATGGAGATAAGCATGGTAATTTTTACCAATTACCTGGTTTCATCTTTTGTCACATTGAGGCAGTATTGAGGCAACTCTTAGCACCTTTGTCTTATACACTTATTGCTTACATTGACCGTGTCAGTTTTGTATGCAAGGTGTGATATGAGATTCTCTTTGCTGCTTTTCTTTTACCAGGACAAACCAAAATTAATTGCAAGGGATTCCTTTAGAAAATTGTATGATGTCACTCATCTCATATAATTCATACCGACATTTTTTTCCCTTTGTCTTATATCTACATTGGTACCCTTTCCTACACATTGAGGGGCAGATGAGGAAATGCGCACCTTCATTTTCAAATCATGATCATTTCATTTGTAGGTACAGTTAAGTAAGTAAGTACACCTCACCTTTACCACTACACATCCACAGCATGCAGACAGAAGAGATCAGATTTTTCAGAACAACTCCAAAATCTAGTACAGCATGCTGGTATAAGTTCTGTGTATAGTGCATGAAGATTTTATTTTGTATACTCTGTGTGTGATGCATGATACTTATATTTTTATATTTTTATTATATTTTTGGCTTTATGTAATGCATGAAAAATTTTCTGCTGCATTTCATGTGATTCTATTGTTTTTAGGGAATTACATATATGCTTAACTAACATTCTACTGCTGCATATTTTTCCTTGTGTATTTTATGTTGTTGTTTGTAGTTGTGTTTGTCGTAAAAAACTAACTGAAAATAAATCTAACCATTCCTTAAAATTTTTCATTTTTTTTTCAGTCATTCATTTTTGAAAAGTGCACACAGAATATCTTCCACATAAGTATATGACAAATTAATGTTCAACAACAGTCTTCTTCTGCTTACACATTTTCTTGTACCCAAAATTGGCTAGGTAGCCAGCTACATAGACATAATCTGAAATAGTGGCCAATGATGTCAACGGAGTGCAAAAAGACCTAAGGAGCCTGTTAGCTTTTATGAGTCTTACTCCATGTTCAACATAAATACGAGCTGATGCTATAGCTCTTGTTCGTATTTCCTCCTCTGGAGTGAAATGGCTTCGTTTTCCTAGAGATGGAGGCTTTATCAGCTCCACACCTCTCTTCAGAAGGTCATCATTAATATCAAAGCCTCTGTCAGACATAACAGCATCCCCTTCATCCAGCAGGTCATAAAAGCCAGACTCGGCAAGTGCTTTTCTTTCTGACATGTTTCCCTCATATCCAGGGCTAACAAAGATGATTCCACCATAGCATGATATTCCTAGGATGAATCTGACTGTGTTATGGCTTTTATAGTCGGAGTAAGTGTTACCTTGCTGTTGGAAATTTGATGGGCAATCAATGTACAATTCAAACCCATCAATTATAACTCTCAAATTTTTGAAAGGTTTGAATGGCGATGGCTTCCTGACATTCTGAGATTCTGCACTTATGAACAAGTGCTTTTCCAGGTTTTGAAAGGTGATGCACAAATATCGCAATACAACATACACCACTCGACTGCAGTAAACTCTGTCAATCCCAAAAGCATAAGCCAAGTCTTCAAAAGGGTAGCCTCTTCTGAGTCGGAGAAGGAACATAAAAAGTTTGTCTTCAGAAGACAGTATCCTTTTTGAGGGAAAATGCTTAGGTGTTGTTTGATCATATTTCATCTTCAGTTCCCTTATCCTTTCATCCCCACCCAGTAAATTGTAAACAGCTCTAAAGTTGTCCACTGATAAACCAGTGAAAAACTTAAATACTTCAGGTTTTCTTGAACAAGTCTTGAAGCTTACTAGGGTTCGAATGTAAATAAATCTTCCTCTTGTTAGACTAGGATCGATGCAGCTTCCACTTCCACAGGTGCTCTCAAATACCTGCAAACAGAAAATAGCATTTTACTTTTAAAAGGGAAAACCCTAATATTTTTTATTGTATTTTTTTTTTACTTTTGCTCAATGTAGGAAGGGGAAAAGGACCAAAATTGTTCCAAAGTTCTATTCAGTGCAGAGATTTTTTTCGTTTGTTAATAATAATGTTTTTCAAATGTTATTTGCAGCCATGACATGCACATCTTTACCAAAAGTTTGGGACAAAGGGTCGCTTAGACGAAATCCTGGAGCTGTCCGTGATACTCAATATGATTCATTTAAGATCAACGTTAAGAGAAGAGCCTACTTTGACCCCAGGCCTACAAGCCGCCAGACATCTGACATAACCCAAGAACAAATCAATACTCTTCTTTTTGATTTAATGTCCAACCCAGAAGTAACGCTTTTTCAGAAACATTTACAGATGAAGTACCCACAAGAGAGATATTCTCCACTTGATCTGAAGTATCTGTCTATTAATTGCCGGAATTTCATTAACAACATACCCTCATTGCAGAACAGCTACCAGGTTTATTTCCACACCAATGAGGGTGAAAAAATTTATGAACTGCCTCAAACAGAAGGTCAGAGGAAAAGTAAGCAATGGCAGAAATATCGATCGATTTACATGACAGGAACAGCAGCCTACTCAGCACTGCACTTAAGTAGTGTGAAAGCTAAAAAGAATTTTTTACGAAACCATCTATGGGGTTTGGACATAGTTCAAACTAAAGCTATGATATATGGAGTTGAGAATGAAGAGAAAGCCCTTGACGATTATGAAAAAAAGAGACAAAAGACTGATAACACTGCAGCAGTTGCAAAAGACTGTGGGATTCTAAATAGGGAAGATTTTCCTGAGGCAGCTGCTAGTGTCGATGCCATCACATTTTCTCAAAATTTTAGACCCAGGCTAGTGGAAGTGAAATGTCCTTACATCCTCAGGAACCATCATCCCACATCCTACAAAAAAGTGCTCAAACAATCTCAAAGAAATTCATTTTGCCTAGGGTACAGTAAAGAAAGAGGTAATTATCTTAAAAAAGGTAGCCCATACTACAGCCAAGTGCAGCATTACTTGGGTTTACTAGGTCTGGAAGTTTGTGATTTTGTAGTATGGAGCAAGAAGGGCACATTGATAGTGGAGGTGAAATTTGATAAAGAGCACTGGAATGAAATAAAGTCAGCTGTACTGGAAGTGTACTGGAACCTATCGGTGCCAGAGTACTTCTAAATGCGTACTCCCCGAGAACTTCAACCACTGTACTTCAACTGGACATCACTTGAAGATACCTTAGAAGCTGATCTGGAAAACTTGTGAGCTGAACTCTGTAAACTTGAAGATTCTTCATACAGCTTGCGTCTCACATTTGTTCGGAATGATTGTGATGGATTATGTTGATCCTGATGCCAAGAAGAAAAAATTCAAGATTGTTTACTTTTACACTCAACGTTTTAAAATTATACCTGTAATTTAAATTTAAAAAAAAATTATGACTGTTTTAAAATTTAGTAAATACTCACAATTGGTGTAACCTGCCATTTTGTTGTTGACTGAACTTCACTTCCTTCTGTCTTGTCAAGAACAGGGGTGGACTGCTGAGGTAGCGCAGGAGCAGTGGCCTTAGGAGTTATGTTCTCGTACATGAGCAGGTTGCTTGCTGCACCTGTCTTACTGTCTAAAAAAGTAGCCCATGAGGTACTTCTTACCTGAAATAAGCCATTTCATTATAGAAAATTTATACTATCACACGTTATGCAATTGATGGAATGCGCTGCCGTTCTTACTTTTTTGTTCTCTAAGGAAAGTAAACTGCTATTAGGACACCTGACAACCCCTTTTCTGTCATCCAAAATAGCTCCAATAATTTTGTATTGATTGGAGTTTATCTTAATGGTTTCATTTATCAGAAACCCCTTCCTGTTCTCATAGGTCTCATTGATAGGTCTCACAAGAAGTATGCTAGGATGTTTTGCTATAAGCTTTGTCTCTAACAAAGTTTTAAACTTCCAATTGGAGCAGTTCTTACAAGTGAAACTTCTAACTGAAAATGCATTGTCAATAGCTGCTTGAAGATCAACAGCACCATCTATTTTCACTTGTAGACACAGCAATAATTCTGGTACACTCTCACATTTTTTACAACTGAAACATGAAGCTAAAAAAAATATGTTAAAATAGCAAGACAAACAGCCATCAGATTTTAATTTGTCAAAAACAAACTTACTACTTTTATTTAGCTCTCCACCAAATATTTCCAGAATTGGCGAATCATCATTGCTGAAATTTCCACAAATAAAATAAGAAACTTTTCAGAGGAGAAATATTTGGATGACTGATTACTCACTGCTTACATGTTTGTCTTTAATGAATTAAAGTGTAGGTGCGTTAGAACTATCATAATAGTTTCAAATGCAGTTTTAGAAGTGCATTGTAGTAAGTCACCCAATCCTTTAAGCAAAGAAAATATTGCAGGTAAAAAATGAAACAAGAACCAACTACCTTATTTTACATCACAGTAATTACCAAATTTAAGTTCACATCAACAGTGCCCTTTTTCACACAGCTCCATATCGATAGTATACGACACAACGCACAGTTACCACCACAGTTGTGGTTGTTTTTCTCTAAAAATCTGAGAAAGTGTGGAGTGTGAAACAGG
>JAHWGI010000343.1:75000-109433 GCA_029379305.1 Frankliniella fusca | reverse complement strand
CAGTGGGCTGTGTTGGGGTGCTGGCGCCGGCCAGGGGTTTGGCGGTTGTGTGGTGTGGGAGAGCGGATGTGTGGGTACGGAGGGCGTGCCGTTTTGTCATTTTGAGAATGTTCTCGGGATGGGTGGAAATGTTAAGGGGGTCGGGGTCCAGGTTAAGGTTTTGCAATGTTGTAATATGCCTTTCGGTGATGGGCTTTGCAGTGAGCCGGACGACATGGGTAGTAGAAACGGTTGGATGCGGCTCTCTGGGTGGGCGGGGTGACGGGTGTGATTCAGGGCGGGTTGTGGAACGAGGGGTATTTCGTGGGACGCACGTGGGGGGGGTGAGCTAATGTAGCCATTCTAAATTGGTAAGGGGGCTTCGGTCACTGGGGAGGGTTTTGGCGAGCTGAATGAGGTGGTCTTTGTCGGTTGCGGGGGTTTAAAGTGTTATGCGTTTAGGGGCGTTTTGGCGTCGTGTGGTAGTGAGCGTCACGGAGTTGCTCGGGGGGCTGCAGTATTGGGGGTAGGGGTGGAGTCGGAATGGGTGCGGGGGGGACATGTGCGGGTAGTGGGCGCTGTCGATGTGAGTGGTAAAGCGCGTTGTCTGTGTTATGAGGGCCGTCAGTCTTTTTATGGGTTGGTGGTGGGGCGTGAGGGGGAAGGGGGATCTTGATGGGGAGTGGGCTAGGGGAGTGGGTAGGGGGTTTGGCAGTGAGAGAGGCGGCGAGGACTGTGTCGTTCGCGGGGGCGTGAAGTGCGTTGTGCGTTCGTGTACACCGTGTCGGGCGGCTTGATACCTGTTGAGAGAGGTGGCCGTTGTGGTTGGTGTGAGAAGGAGGGGTGCTTTCGCCTTGCGCCTCTACAGGGGCCCCCTGGCACTTGAACTTGGGGGGGGAGATCTTTTATACGGCCTTGAAGATGGTGGTAGAGTCTGTCCGGGTGTTATAGTTCTTGCGTGGGTTCTGGACGTGTGCGGGGGGCGTATGGCGGCTGCCCGGGCCACGTTGGAGATTTAACTATTACACAGTTTTCTTGGTTGTTGCGCTAAATGGTTGTGCTTAAGAGGTTGTAATGCTTGCGTGTTTGGTATGTTGGAGGGAGGGGGAAGAGGCGATGATGTATGTGTGGGTGGTTTATTTTGGGGTGGATGTTATGGTGTGTCTGAGGTAGCTGGGGAAGGGGCGGGTTTTTTTTGTGGTAGGAAAATTTGTTCTGCGTAACATCTGTTGGTCGAGGGGGGACGGGTGAGGGAAACGACTGATTAGAGGAACAAGTAGCGAAGGTGTGGGTTAGAGGGCAGGAAGGTAGAGTAGACATTAAGGGCACATACACAGTAGAGGGGAGAGATGAGCGGTTGACGCGTATGTATAGAGAGTTTAGAAGATACAGAGGAGGGGAGTGTAGAGGGGAAGGGGAGGAGTGGAGTGGTGGGTGTTCGTGGACAAGATGGGATAGTCGTGGGCAATGAGTGGAATCGTTTTCTGCATGATAGACAATTGATGGGGACATACTGATTATCTGAGCGTGACACAATCGACATAGCATCTGCACTGGTATAGTACGAAGTATCCTGAGGATGGAGTCGATTCACCGATTGGCGAAGTTGGGCATGTTATGCAGAAGATTGATGATTGGAACGCACAACCGAGATCACAGAGTTGCTAGTGGGGAGGGGATATGGGGGGGGTGGAGGGTTTTGACGGTGTTGACAGGGGAGTGGTGAGCGAGGGGTTGGGTTAGGGTGTGGCAGTCGGGTTGCGATGAGTGGAGGCGAGGGGGTGGGGAGTGGTGGTTTGGCGGGGGGGGGTGTGGCCGGGGATGCGTGAAGGTGGATATGTAGTAAGGGAGGGAGAGAGAGTGGGGGATGGCTTCCAAGCGTTATGTGGTTGAGTGGGGGGGGGAGGTTGGGAGCGGTCGTTGGGGGAGGAGATTGGTTTGGGAGATTGGGCGGGTATGGGTAGGATCGTATTTGAGGATAAAGGGGGATCCGAAGGGTTAGTGTTGGGTGTTAGAGGATATGGGGATGAGATGCGGGTAGAGTGTGGGGGGTTTTGCGGTGGCGCGGTGGTGGGCTCTGCGGTGGGGTGGGGGGCAGCGGATTAGGTTTGGAATGGATGAATAGGTGAAAGTGTATGGGGGGGGTTGTGATTGGGGGAGTATTTTTGGTGGTGGGCGTTGATATCGACTGATTCACGCCTTAAGCATGTGTCTGTCTTTCTCTTGCTGTTTACGCTATATCCTTTACTTGGATTGTGCAGGAGGAAGACAGAGGAAAATCGAGTTTTTTGATTTTTTTTGGGTGGATAAAGAAGGAGGGAGGGGTTGGATAACAGTTTGTTAGGAAGCGCCACTTGTCCGCGGGGTCTGGTGGGGTAGGGCGGGGGGTGGGCCACCCCTGTTAGTGTTTGTTGGGGTGGGTGGGTATGCTCGGAGTCTGATGGCCTTGGGGATAAGATCAGACGCATTGTGAGGAGGTGTGGGGGTTAGCTCTTTGTGGCTGTGTGTGGGGAGTATTTGGCGCCTGCCAAGTCGGGTCGCCCGGGGGAGCGAGGGCGGGGGGGTGGTATGAGGCTGTGGGAGGAGGTGGTCCGGCCAGTCTATGAGCTGTTGGAGAGCGGCATATGTGGAAGGTTTTTGTCGTCCGGTGATTTGAGGGCCTCCCATCACCCCCCCCCCCACCCCCCCTCGGTGTGGGGGGGTGGGCCCCCCCCCCCACCCCCCCAGATATATTATATATATATATTTCTGGTCGCGTGTGTGTGTTGGTCCGCAATGCCGCCCCGCCCCATAGAGAGAAATTATATTCTCTATATATATGAAGGGTAGTTCGCGCACTCCCCAAGAGCGGGGGTAGTAGGGGGTTGGTTTGGTTGGCTTGGTTGATGTTGGGGGTGTCAAGCGCGGTTGCCTCGAGTTTGGTTTTTTGGAAACTCGCTCTCCACCCCCCCCCTCCCTCCCCACGAGTGTAGCGAGAACACTCTGTTGGCGAAGAATGATCCCGTCGCAGCGTTATAGATTCGCGCGCGTTCTCTCTTGATTGGGGTTGTCGCTCGCCTGTTACGTCTGTGCGCTCGCGCGTGTGTGTGTGATATGTGAGTTTTTACAGGCTCGCTCGCGTTTGCTGGGTTGGCGGGTCATGGGGGGTGAGGTGGTCTATGTGTTGGATGTAGATATGGGGGGTGGTAGGGTTTACCCATGATAGATGTTTGCATTAGTGGTCAAGATTCTTTTATAGAGTCTACTCTCTCTTAATTGTCTCTGGGTGGTAGACGGTTTGCGATGTGTAATACTATGGAAGTTTTGGTGTGGGGTGTCCACGTGGTAGGGGAGTGATTTGTTGGGGAGACAGCTCACACACTCCCCCGCCCATCAAGGTGCGTTCATTGCTGGGTTAGTTTTGCCTGTAAATAGATGTCTGCACTTTCCTGCAAATTTAGAGATATAGATCTCACACGCAATAGATATCTCGGATCAGGATAGGCGAGCTCAAGCGGAGCTCTATCACTCCTCGGTGTTTGTGGTCATTCAGTGGACCGTGTTGTGTTTGTTTTACGTCTGTGTTGGGGTTTGTAGAGATATTGGGTGGTTTTGTGTGTTAGACTCTCTCAGGGAGTGTTGCACTGCCTCCTAGTGAGCTAGATCGCACGCTCTCACGTTATTTTGCGGGTCTGTTTTGATGGCGCGATGACTGGTGAGTTCCTTCGGTGTCTTCACCTCTTCCTTCTTACTTTATCTCGCTCTTATAGAGTTGTGGGTGCGCGCATGATCATGTGTGTGAGACTCTTCTCTTATAAGGTTAGATATAGATGAAGAGAAGAGATGTGCGAATTACGCTCTCTGGTGTGTTAATGAGAGAATGCACTCCTATGTTAGACCGCGCGAGAGATAGAGAGATAAGCCGGCGGGGTGCAGCGAGCTTATTGCAGTTATTCATTGTCTGCTCTTTCGCGCGCCTCTTTTGGGCACTCCCGGCTCGCGCCTGTGTGGAGCATCTTGGGCGGTTGGGGGGTCTCGCGGGTGGGAGTTCGACAACGGAGAGTGCATGGGGGGGGCGGGGGAGGGGGTGGGAAGGGCGACGGGGTGGAGGTGCGGGCTCTTGGTGGAGTGAGTGGGTGGTGCGGCGGGGGAGGGGCGTAAGGCAGAGTTGTCGAGCGAGGGGGGCTAGAGTGCGAGGTAGGAGAGTATGTGACGGGAGTCGGTGGCGGGGTGGTGTGTGGATTGTGGGACCGTTCGGGGTCGGGGGGGGTCGGGGATGTGCGAGGGGAGGCGGTGGGGTGGGAGGACAGGCGGCTCGCTGCGGGGGCGGGACAGGATTCAGGGGTGTTGGAGGTGGTCTTCTGCTACTGGCTGCCGAGTAACTCACGACGATGATAGTTATTGGGGCGCGGGGGGGGCTAACAGCACAAATGTGGGACTAACTATTATCTTCACCTTTCCATAAAGTTATCACCAGACTCACGAGCGTTCCTTTGAGCACCTGTTCCCAGTGCTCTCAGCAGTCGCGTTCGCGTTGTTTGCGTTCTTTTGCACTAGGCGGTAAGTAGCCAAGTTCAAACAGTTCTTATATATGGTCACACATGTTATATTTGCTGCAATTATTGTATGTCTAACTTTCCCCCATCTACTTGTTGGGGACATGGCAGGGGGGGTGGGAGGGAGGGCTTTCTAATATTTAGTATAGAGCACAGATCTACGATAAAGACATCTCACAAGACAGGAGTGTAATTGTGGTGAGTGGGGCGGGGAAGAGGGGAGGGGGTGGGTGGGGGGAGGGGGGGGTTGAGGAGTGGGAGTTTAGTTGGGGTGTTGCTGTTAGGTGTGGTTGTTGGATGCGTTGAGCGATTAGCGTTTTATTGTAGTGTGTTCTGGTGTTGAGGTCTAGGGGTTGGAGTTTGTGGTGGGTTGTGTGTGTCTAGGTGTATAGAGTGTTGGGTTGTGTCTTGGGTGTGACGTTTTTTGTGTATGCTATCGTGTGTGTGGCTATGGTGTTAGTGTTATCGCGGTGGGCATGTGAGCTTGCGGAGGTGGGTTGGTTTATTGGTGTGTGTTGTGTCTTACTGAGGTTTTTGTTTTGTTTCTGTAGTTTTTATTTGGTGTGGGAGTGCTTCTCTTATTTTTTTTATGTTGGTTTTTTTTTCGTCTGATGCAATTATGTCGGAGGGATCACGGCGGGAGGCTTGCGCCGGCGCCTGGTGGCGGATTATGGTTGGTGGGGGGGTGATGGGTGGTTGGGCGGGCGCTGTGCGATGGGGGCTATCGCTGGCCAATATGGCATGTGGGCGCGTGAGTTTGTATTACGGTTGGGTGTGGGTATAGGTCCGGGTCGCATGTGGTGTCTGTTCCGTTCGTTGACCAGCTCTGAGATACGGGGTGGTTTGTTGTGTTTGTAGCTGGCTCGGCGTGGAGGCTGTGGGCGTGTGGGGTGGACCGGGCCCGGGTGGAAGGAGTGTCCGGGAAGGGAGGGGGCGGGACTTTGCTACTGCTCGGGTCGGGGTTGGCAGTCTGGGGGGCGGTTGCGCGTGGGGTCGGTGTACGGGATCGTGGGGCGTTTTCAGTAGCTGGTGGGTGGCCCGGTGCGTGGGCCCGGATTGCCCGGGGTCGGGCTTCCAGGAGTCAGGGTGGGTGGTGGTTGGTTGTGTGGTATGGCGTCCGGACCGGCGTCAGGGCCTCGGTCCCTGGGTGAGCGCGCCGTGGGGGGCGATGACACCGGGTTACGGCTGTGGTGGTGATCGCCTGTTGTAGGGGGTCAGGGGGGGGGACGGGCCCAGGGTGGGGGCTATTGCGGGGCTGAACCTTTTGTGTGTGGTTTTCGTTTTTGTTGCGACGGTTGGGGGTTGCCGTGGCGGGCGGCCTGGTGCAAGAGGATGGTTGGGGGGGGCTACTGGTAGTGGCGGATTCCGCACTCGGTCGGCTCTTCTCTCGGAATTGTGCGTTGTATCGTGGGAATTGAACCTAATCGGATGCGTGTGTTGGTTTATTGCTCGTGTTGCTGTGGGGAGTCTGGCATTGGGGGGGGTCGGCTGAGAGGCCAGGTGACGGGACTGGGGGTGGTCGGTGTGCGGGGGCGGGAGGAGCGACGGCGTCTTAGTGAGGCAGTGCCGGGGACGTGCATGCGCGGCAGCGGAGTATGGAGCGGGGGGCGGGGGGGGGGGAGGCGCGGGGAGGACAGGGGGGTTGCGGACCGCGTTTAGTGTTCTTTTGGGGTCTTGGGCATCTCCCTTTTGTGTATATGTGGGAGCATTGTGGGTATTATCTCTGTTGTGGGCGTGTGGGGTGTGTGAGGGGGGGGGCGTAATGCCTGGGTGGGTCGGAGTGGGGGGGAGTAGGTGTGCTGGGCCTGGTCGCCGGGGGTTGGGTGGGATGGGGGGTCCGGGGGGGGTGTGTAGGGGGCGCGGGCTTTGGTGCGCGGGGGGGGGGAGGGGGGGGTGCCGCGGTGGGCGACGCGACGGGGGAAGGATGCAATTGGGGGCGCGGGGCTAGTAGGGGGGGACCTGGGGACGAGGGGGGGCGCGCGGTCGCTGTGGGGGCGGGGGCGGGCCCGCGGGTGGGGTGGGGCCATCGGGTGTGCGGCTGTGCACAGGGGGATGGGTGCACAGGGGTAGAGTGGGGGAGGGGGCTGGGGTATACAGCGTGCGCGGGGGGTGGGGCCGGTCGTGTGAAGGGGGGTGGAGGGGTAACAGGGGATGGCGGATAGGAGAGGGGGGAGTGGGTGGAGATGAGGGTTAGAGTGTGCAGTGCGTGCGCGCGGGCGGGACGGGGGGGGCGGGGGCGGGCTTGGGCGCTTGAGTGCGTGAGGCTGGGTGCGTCGGGAGCAGGGGGGCTGGTTAGGGGGGGCGGTTTATGTGGCTCTAGTAGGGACATGCTTATTAGGGGTTATATCCACTAATTGGTTTTTTTGAGTTTGTCTTGCGTCTTCTCTTGTGTTTTGTCTGACTCTTATCGTTGTGGTCTTGAGGCCATTCCTCCTATTCTACTCGGTTGGGGGAACAGGGGGTGCCAGCCCCCTTCCCCCCTTGCTCCTCTCCTGACGCACAGCAGCGCTCCGGGGAGCGAGGCCGCGGGCGGCGCCGGGCGAGGCGCTAGCGGCCATCGTCAGCGATTCCGTCAGTAGCCGCTAATGATGGGTGTGCGGTGGTGGAGGATTCGGTCAGAATCGGCGAAAATGGGCGAGGCGTGGCGCGGCGAAGCGGGGCGGGGCGGGGCGGGGCGGGGCGTGGCGGTCCGGAGTGTGGCAGGCCGCGCCTGTGCGGAGCGGAGGCGCGAGCGGAAATTGCGGAATCGGGCGCACTCGGCGCTGACGCCGCGGGAAGAGGCGACTCGCCCCGCCCCGCCCCGCCCCGCCCCGCCCCGCCCCGCCCCGCCTTGCCTTGCCCCGCTACCGGCGCCAGATGGGGCCCGCCCCTGCTGGCTGCCGCGGCGGCGCTACAGCCGACAAAACCCTTTGACAAACAAAGCTGTCGCTGCTCTGTCCAATCAGCGCCCCCTGTCCTGCCTGCCTGCCTGCCTGCCTGCCTGCCTGCCTGCCTGCCTGCCTGCCTGCCTGCCTGCCTGCCTGCCTGCCTGCCTGCCTGCCTGCCTGCCTGCCTGCCTGCCTGCCTGCTGTGCTGCATGTCACCTCGGTGTTGAAAGACGCCGCGTGGTTAAATGCTTATTTCATATACCACAAGGCGCATCCCCTTCATTCTGAAGCATAATTGCAGCTGAAGGAGTTGTAGTCTTCGCGCGGCGAAAACAATGTCTGCTGACTTTTCGAAAGGGGAAAACTTTTGAGGCACTCCGTTGCTTTGAGGAAAACTCCTCGGAAAACTCCTCAGATTTTCAGGACGTTCCTTCCAAAAAATAAGGAAATTTCCCCTCTTTTTAAAGGAAATCTCATCAAAATCTGAGGAGGTTACCTCAAAATCAGGGAGAGCCGCTCCTAAAAAAAATCATACTTTCTTTTCACCTTGTTGTATTTAATCTTATTTATAAGTTGAGTGCAAATAATGTCATGATCAGGATACGCTCATCGGTTGTTATGTACAGGAGGGTGTCTTATACGCGTTGCTTGGAAGGGAAGGAATTGTCGTCGGAGAGGAGATGGGGGTAATGGAGAGAGAGAGAGAGAGAGAGAGAGAGAGAGAGAGAGAGAGAGAGAGAGAGAGAGAGAGAGAGAGAGAGAGAGAGAGAGAGCGAGAGCGGTAGTGGGGTAAGGGGTGGGGGAGACTTTGGGAGCCGTGCTGGTTCCAACCGAAACAACGTCATGCCCTGGGGAAGAGAGAGACAGAGAGAGGGGGTGGGGTGGGGGTCCCGAGGAGGGTTGATACATTGAGGGAACCGCGTCAAGCGGCAGCGGAGATGTGTATCTGGATGTGTTTACTGCGTGCCGCCCTGAGACTCGCGACCCCCCTCCCTCCCTCCCTTCCACCGAAACCTACCGGCACTGCCACGCCGCTCCCGACATGCCTTATCACCCCGACGTGTTTTCACTTCTTGCAAGCGCTCTTTGCGTAAGTGAGCTCAGTGGCGTAGCAGAGAGTTGGTGTGTGTGTGTGTGTGTGTGTGTGTGTGTGAGAGAGAGAGAGAGAGAGAGAGAGAGAGAGAGAGAGAGAGAGAGAGAGAGAGAGAGAGAGAGAGAGAGAGAGCGAGAGAGAGTGAGAGAGAGAGAGAAAGAGAGAGAGAGAGAGAGAGAGAGAGAGAGAGAGAGAGAGAGAAAGAGAGAGAGAGAGAGAGAGAGAAGCGGAAGTGCGTGGCGCGTTTGTAATTTTCCGCACTGTTAGACATGTGTTGATAAAGATGACGGTGGCGTGATGTTTGCGTGACGTTCGTGCGGCAACACCGGGGAGGAAGCGAGGAGCTGAGGCGGGCACTCTGAGAAATTAAAGACAAATCTTTCAGATCTGCTTCGGCATAAAGTATCGTTTCAGCATGCGCAGGTTGGTTTACGGAAAAGGTTTAAAAAAAAATCATGTCAAATTATTCCGGAGTGTTAGCTGAACAAATAACTCCCGCGCTGGGCGCAATTGACGGTATGCATTCAATTGCACAACCTCGCCCCGTTACTCATTTCCCTCTCTCCCTGTGCCGTTATTGGGTGGGGTGGGGCGGGGCGGGGTGGGGTTGGGTTCTGGGGGGGAGGGGGGGCCAGACGCGCGCTCGCTCGCTAGGCCCGGAGCTTTTGCAAATATATAAATATTGTTTCATCATTTCGGATGTTATTTTGCCGGATGACGTATGCGATATCCGTGCCCCGCCACGCCACCACCACCCCGCACCTTCGTCCCTCTCGACAGCAGCAGCGCTTTGGTCCTGCGCGTCACGCCCCGCCCCGCCCTGCCCCGCCGCGATGAGTTGAGCCCCTCTCCCCCCTCATGTTTCATGACCCCTTTCCTACCGGCACAAGTGGGTGGGGACGGGGACGGACCTTTCCCGACCGTACAGATAGGGGGGAGGGGAGGGAAAGGGGAAGGGGGAGCCTGTTTGGTCATCCCGCACGGGGCTAACTCAATTTATCTTGCAGAGGAGACCTCCTGTCTGTCTGTGCTCGCCGGGGCTCCGCCCCGCACTCTAACTCTCTCGCTCTCTCGCTCACTCTCTCTCGCTCACTCTCTCTCTCTCGCTCACCCTCTCTCTCTCTCGCTCACTCTCTCGCTATTTCCCTTACCGGCTCCGAGTGTCCCCCGCAGTTCTGGTCCATATCCCCATGACGCAGCCGCACAGCGCTCATCCAAATTAGACTCACCGCGCGCGCTGCGCCGCACCCGAGCTCTCCCCACCCCACTCCGCCCCGCCACACCCCGCCCCACCCCGCCCCGCCCCGCGCTGTGAGTTGAATTCCTCATCTGTGCCCGAGCCCGCCCGTGCGCACTCCCGCCGCACTGTGTGTCGCGCGGGCAGCGAGCAGGGGTAGCTGAGCGGGGGGATCACTGTTAATCCAAACGAGGGCGATGTTGTTGATGACTGTTTCAAAATGTGGTTTAATGCCGCGGTCGTCCCCCTCACCTCACCCTCTCGCCCTTGTACGCCGACCTGCAGCTTCTGGACCCGGCCTGCCCTGATCCCCCCGCCTCCCCCGCCTCCCCCCCCCTCCCCCCCGCACCTCCGCCCTACCCACACCCACGCACCAGCCCCGTAATGGTCGGTTAACCGACGTAATGGGTCCACTCGCTTGGGTTTGAGGTCATGGGGCCCATTTGCTTGCAAGACTGCCCCGCATCCCCCGCACCTTCACCTGCCTCCCCTCCGCACGGACGCTATGCTCTCTCTCTCTCTCTCTCTCTCCCTCTCTCTCTCTCTCTCTCTCTCTCTCTCTCTCTCTCTCTACCTCGCGTGCTTCTTTACCCCCACACCACACCTGGCCTTTTCCACACTTACATCTCCGTGTGTGAGTGCGGTGGCGGGGCGCGCTGGGGCGGGCGGTCAGCTGCACGCGGTCGTCTGCGGCGGCGGCCAGGCTATCCGCGTGGAGCAGCAGGGCAGTACGGGCGGGAGGAGGCCTCGGCAGTGAGTTACTTTCCCAGGTGGTTTCACCCGCCCCGCCTCCGGCAACCTCCTTTGCCTCTGCCGGCATTCCGCGCTGATTACCGCGCCTGTGAATCTTCGTGCAATCTCTTCCCCCCCACCCCGCCTCCTCCGCCCGCTGCCACCCGGCCCTCCCCGCCCCACCACTCCTCCTCCTGCGCGCTGCTTCTCAGCCCGCAGAGCGTTTTCACTGATTGCTCCGCGATGCCTCACGTTGCCCGGCCGCTCTGCTTGCGGCCTTCCTGCTCTTCCTCTTCTTCTTCTTCTTCTTCTTCTTCTTCTCCTCTTTCTTCTCATTCGCTGTCATCGTCGTGTCCTTCCCTTCCTTACCTTTCCTCCGCACGCGTAGTGTTTGAATTACCAACTGTCACGAAACACCTCTCTCGCTGTAGAATGTGTTTTCGTAGAGTGACAATATAAGTTCTGTAATATGCTACACTCTAAATGACCATGGACATTTTTGCAACTATCACCGAACGATTCTGCAAATCACTAACTATATAGATACAATTTTCACCTATGAATTGTGTGCAGTTAGCTACAAATTGTGTGGTGTTCGTTACAAATTATAACTATCAGCACACAATATTGTATCTTGTCTAGTGTCGTACAAAATCGTTCATAGTTAGTTACAAAAAATGTCCTTTGACATTTAGAGTGCACATATTTGACGCACTTCTCCTTTTTTTTTATTTTACTTGTAACAATTTTTAGTACTATGTGAATTCCTTGCAATTTTGAGTTTTAAATTGTTGTCCTACGACATTCTTAATGCAACAATTCGGTGTGAAACCACCGATTTTTCAGTGTTGGAGGAATTCACAAACACGTTCTTATTTAAAACTTTGCCAGGAGTTTTGACCGCCTCTCTTTTGCAACGCTCCTCCTCCTCTGCCGCAGACGTGCGCCTCCTTTGCTCCCCTCGCGCTGCTTTCCCCTTCGTTCGGCGTTCGTATTCCTGTGCAATTTTTTCGCGATTCCCATTTAGTCGAAAGCGTGGCTCGTTCCGCCCGGCTCACAAGCTCCCCCCCCCCTCCCCCGCCCAACCCCCCGCCTGCTGGCTGTTTCATAGGCAATCAATGTCGGCGAGCAGAGCGCGCGCGCGCGCACGGCCGTGGCCTTTTTTATATTTTATACCTTTTTCGATAAATTTGTAGCTGGGATTGAAATCGATATTTCGAGACTGATTTGTTTCTGTTCTTCATCTCACTCATTGACAAAAACAACGAAAACATGATATCGATCCTGCAGAACGAGAAAAATTCCTGCCACGCGCGGGCCTCATCCCCGTGCGGTGGTGCCTCCCGCATTGTGTCGGAGGTCAAAGTCAAATCAGGGCTCAGCGCTCGTGGGGGCGGGGCGGGGCCCGGGGGAGGGCTACGCCCAGAGCAGATTCCCAATTTTAAATCGAGGAGATGGGCCTTGCCCGTCGGAAGGTGTGCTCTCTCCCCCCCCCCCCCCCCCCCCTCGCCCCCACCCCTTCTCCTCTCCGCCGCGGCCAAGACGTTCTGAATCAAGGCGCGCCCGCCCGCTCTCCCTCAAGGGGGCCGTGTTTGCAGCCGTATTACGCGGTTAAAGGGGGACCCGGAGAGCGAAAAGATAACAAAATTTATCGGCGAGGGTCTTCCTTTTTGTTCGGCTGTGTCGAAGCGGCGTGGCGCGGCGTGGCGCGGCGTGGCGCGGCGTGGCGCCGCCCAGCCATTCCCGCCAAACCCCTCTCTCTGCACCGTGAAGCTATAGAGAGGCCCTGCGAACGCGAGCGCCCGATCCTTAGGCGGGGCCGCCGGACACAGCTGTCGGGCGGGCTTGCCTACCCTCGTGTTTGTAGGCGGTTCGGGGTGAACACTTCTTATTTTGAATTCATTCTTATCTTGGTTGCGTGCCACTACACCGGAAACACAAGTGTACGAATGTCGTATACACTCGAATGTGTGCGAATGCCCATGACCGTGTCCATTCGTAAACTTGAGGGCGTAAAGGTATGAATTTTCCTTGCAAATTGACATATTAGGCCTCCCACACTGAGAGAAATGTTTCATTGCAGCCATAAAAAATTGTTTGATCGATTCCGTTTGGTCATGGGCATCAAAATTTTAGTCACAGTAACTAAACCTTTGGTTAGAGCAACCAAAATTTCGGTTACAGCAACTAAAATTTTGATGCCTATTACTAACCGGGACCGACCGAACAAAATTTGATTATGGGTATCAAAATTTTGATGGCTGCAACGAATCATTTCTCTCAGTGCAGTGAACGAATGGCCTTTGCACCCCTAGCAATAATGTGTGAGACATTCTCACACTTCGGTTCACTGGAAAAACTAATGTGACACATGTCACATGTGCTGTTGTGCCCGAGCTTTCGGTCACGTTTTGTGGTGTGACCAAGCTTTTGGTAACGTTTGGTGATGTGACCGAGATTTCGGTCACGTTTGTGATGTGACATCCTACATGTTATGCATGTTATGTGGTCGCATCACAAGTGTGACCAAACCTCATGTCGCATCACGTGGTGTGACCAAAAATCATGTCACATCACATGGTGTGACCAAAACTGGTAGCATCAATTGACGTGACACATGTCACATTAGTTTTTCCAGTGTTTCCAGTGTAGATCTTCAAAGTACTTTGTGCAAACTGTGGGGCTCTGGACGCTCATGCACGTAAGTGCCGTTGCGCTGTTGCCATTTGCCTTAACATTTTGTCATCTTTTTTTTTCTTTATTGGGCCATTCCGATAGAGGTCTCAATCAAAGTAACAGAGGGGAAACCGAATCGCACCGTGTGACCTAGTGTCTCTCTGTGCCCTTTGTACCGCGTCGCGGTGCCACCTCATTCACTTCCAAGCTCTCTCTCTCTCTCTCTCTCTCTCTCTCTCTCTCTCTCTCTCTCTCTCTCTCTCTCTCTGTGTCTCTGTCTCTCTCTGTCTCTCTCTGTCTCTCTCTCAACTTCTCCTTTATTCACTCTCTTTCCCTTTCAACCGATTTTTTTTTTCTCCCTGTCTCTCAGCGTGGCCCTTGCCATTAATAAAGTCGCCCTGGCAATTTTGAAAGGTTTTCTGCCTTTTCCTTTTGATCTGCTTTATAGCGAGGTAGCTTACGAAATGATGGTAGATGCTCAAAAGCTCTCTCAACTTCCCTTCCACCACGCCCCCCCCCCCCCCCACACACTTCCCCCACCCTGCCCCTAACCTCTGGTCATCCAGCGCAGCCATTTCCCCAGACGTTGTCTGTCCTCCCCGCCTCTCTCTCTCTCTCTCTCTCTCTCTCTCTCTCTCTCTCTCTCTCTCTCTCTCTCTCTGCCTGCTACTCTCTCTCTCTCTCCCTCTCTCTTTCTCTCCCTCTCTCTCTCTCTCTCTCTCTCTCTCTCTCTCTCTCTCTCTCTCTCTCTCTCACACACACACACGACGGGCTCCACCACAGCAACCCTACGGTCTGCTGTCGACCCGTGCGAAGCTTAATCGGAACGGACTGTCGAGAAAATAATGAAACCCCCGCCCCTCTGGCCGTCGCATCCACCCCTATACCGCGGTCTTCCCTCCCCAGCCAAACTAACACACACCCACACACCCCTCTCCGCTACGCCCCGTTGAGCCGGAACCCTCGACCCAGAAGCATGACCTGCATGTAACACTGCTGCACGGAAAAAAAAAGTTAAGCTGTGTTAACTAAATGTTAGCTGTCATAGCTAATATGTTGGCTGATATCGTGACAAGCAAGTTTTTTAGCTACCACAGCGATATGTTGGCTGCCATAGCGACACGGCAGCTATGAGAGCTAATGCGTCATCTGCAGGAGAAAAAGAATGTTTGATTCAGTGAATGGGATGTTCTCTACCCTAACTAAGCCTTTGCTAAATCCAGCTAAGCGTTAGTTGTAGTAGCTAATTTTTGCCTACCAGAGACAATTTTTAGCTATGGTAGCTTATAAGTTGTCTGTCACGAAATCAGCTAACATATTAGCTACGGCAACTTATGTATTTTTTTCCGTGTGACCCTCCGTATCCGCCCCCCCCCCTCGAACCTCCCCCCCTCTCCGCTGCTAATGGCAATGCAGATTGACCAATCAGTGATGCCCATTTCACGGCCTGTCCGCACATTCAATGAACAAGTGAAGTAAACCGGGTGGAGAGGGGGAGGGGTTAATCCGCCGGCGTGGTCACTGGCTGCTATAGCTGCCCCCTACCCACCGCGCCGGACCTACGCCGCTCGCTCGTCACGCTGCTGCTGCGTTTATCCGAAAAACCGCTTTCCGCACCGCGCGCGAATTCCAAACCGCGAAACCTCTCTGCGAATAACGCTAGCTGCGCCAGGCTATTTGCCGCGAACACTGCGGCCGCGTGGTGCAGAGAGAAATGGACGCCATTCCTCTCCTGGCCTGCTCTCTCACTGCACGTGCGCGCGCTTGTGTGTGTGTGTGTGTGTGTGTGTGTGTGTGTGTGTGCGCGTGTGCGTGTGTGCGCGCGTGGATGCGTGGTTAGGGGAGGGGATGGTGACCCTTCACCTCCATTCGCTTTATTCCGCATTCTTTTTCGCTTTCTCTTTCTCACTGCGGTTGAATCCTCGTGCGGAGGCTTGACGATGAGGCTCATCGCTGTGTCGCCGCACCGTTGTTGTTGGGCTCCTCCGCACTGTTGCGTGGAATTGTGTTTCATCCCTCTGAAATTTATATATGCGTGACTCCAGCGGTCACGCATGTATATATATATGTGCTCGTGGAAAATCAGAAACATGGGGAAGAGGGCGCGAGAGAGGCGACAGCGAGAGAAGGGATGAGAGGTGGCGGGGGAAGGAGAGGGAGAGGAGTTGTTGAAAGTTTGCAGGAGGAAGTATTCCACCCTCCTGGCCAGATACGGTCATCTGACTGAGCAGACAAAGATGGAGGGAGAGAGAAAGAGGCGGCCGTGGCGGGTGCGGCTGTGAAACGAGAGAGAGAGAGGGGGGGGGGGGGATAACAGAGAGGGTGGAGAAGGGATATGGGAGACGGGGCATGGGGCATCCCATCTGTCACAAGGCGAGTTTCCGCTGGGTTTGGCGTACACGTACTGGCCTGCCCTCGCGCGCGCGCCATGTAAATGTAGCGTGCCAACAGCCGAGCGTTAGCTTGGCTTCGCAACTTTTCGAGAGCCCCGCCCCGCCGCTCGGAGATCACGGCTTATGATATACGTCCGGGAGTGATGCGCCGGCGAGCGGGCGCGGCGTGCGGGCGGCGTGGACGGGGCTTCCGCCTGCTGCTGGAGGACGACGAGCAGGAGGAGGATGAGGAGGAGGAGGAGGAGGAGGAGGAGGAGGAGGAGGAGGAGGAGGAGGAGGAGGAGGAGGAGGAGGAGAACGCAGGATGCAAAGTGAGGAGAGCTCCTGCAAAACTCGCGTGTGATGACGGATGCAGCGGGAGGGTAACTGTTTTCGTCTGTCCACGCAGCTGTGTCGGTGCCGCCCCGCTGCTAGGCTGCGGAGGACTCTCTCTCTCTCTCCACTTGAACGTTATTCGTCCCGTCCGCGGTTGTCTCTCTCTCTCTCTCTCTCTCTCTCTCTCTCTCTCTCTCTCTCTCTCTCTCTCTCTCTCTCTCTCTCTCCCTGCCCCCTCCCTCTCTGTCGCCCTCCTCCCTTCAGCAGCGCGCGCTGCTCGCCTCGGCGCACTTCATCGCAATTTTATTACAAGGCAACGCGGCTTATCTGTGCACAGTTCGCTACGACTGGCGTCGTATTTAGCGGCCTTTTCTATCCCCGCGCCCAGTTCCACCCCGCCTCTGAGCTCCGTCTCGCCCTGCCCCCCCCCCCCCCCCCTATCCGTGTATGGCGCTCAACGAGTGTGTGACGAGGTCAGGTGCGCGGGCTGAGCGCCTACCCAAGTATGCGGGGCATCACTCATACAAAACGCGCACAATGATTTTTTTTTCAAACAAAAATTCTTATATGTTGTTTTGATTTTTAAACTAAAATTTATGGTACTTTTTGATAAAATTTGATCTTTTCCCCCTCTTTCTGGCTTTTGTAATTTTTCTCAGCTCTCTGTTCATTTGGTCTCGTTTTTTTTTTTTTTCGGAAAGTTTCTGTATCTTCTTAATTTTAATTTGTTGTTGTTTTAAAATATTTTTTGGGGGCGTACTATGATTTTTCGAAGTGACTTGCCCCCTCGGAAAGCCTGCAGGAAAACTGCGAGGAAGAGTTTTACCCTGTTTAAGCGAGGGGCATTCACACACATAGAAGTGTGTTGCGCCCGGGTTTTACAGTTTTCTTTTGTTTTGCTCATCTCCTGTCTCTTTCCCTCTGCTCCCCTCCTCATCTCTAAAGATGCTTCATTATATAGTCAGTCGATTGTATAATTCGGCTTCCGTCGGTTTCGGCCACCGAAAATCGCGAGCCTCCTGCTGCTGGGATGAATTTAGTTTTGGGCGCGGAACTTCCAATAAGTTTTGTGCCGCGCTACGCCGCACCCCCCCCCTCCCCTCCTTCAGTGCAACTCACTGGCAACTCAGCTGGAATGGGGAGATCCACTTAGAGTTGGAGGAGGCCGCGTATAGGCCGGCGTGGAGAGCCGCGGCCGCGGCGCGCTGTGCAGGTCGCGGGCTGTGATCCGTGTCGAGGCGACAGCAAGTTCACCTCACTCATGACGATACTTTGCTGCCTGAGATAAGTGGTTTCGGAACAAAAACGTGAAAAACATGCGCCGATTCTTGTGCAAAAATCTTTAATAACTGCAACTTTATGCGGTATTTTCTTCTTCTTTATAGGCGTGCCTTATTTTGGTTTGTAGATAGTTGCCAGGCGTCTCTATTCTGCAGAGCGTCACGAGTTGTTAGCTCTCGGGCCTGACTTGCAGTGTGCTCGTTCGGTCCAGTGTGCAGGGCAGTGACCTCCAACTCCGAAGTCTGTCCGGGCCCGGCCCCGCCCCCGCCAGACAGAAAGGCGTAATGATGTTCGGAGAGACAAGGATGCTGGGCTGCTGGACTGGTCTCTCTCTCTCTCTCTCTCTCTCTCTCTCTCTCTCTCTCTCTCTCTCTCTCTCTCTCTCTCTCTCTCTCTCTCTCTCTCTCTCTCTCGACGGGCCCGGTCTGCTGGGTCCATCGATCCCGACCTGTGAAAGCACACTTGCTGTTCCTCTAAAACTTACGGCGAGCCTAGACGGTGATGTAGCTCCTCCCTGTCCCGTTCTCCACCCCACCCCGTTCCCGCCATTTTTTCCTCCCCCCCCTCCCCCCGATTAAAAAGGTTGCTTAGAAGTGGAGCAGCTCCCGCCGCGTGATTAAGTTTCTACCCTTTCTTGGGGACGTCTTTCGTCAAAATACGAGAAAAATGAGAAAATACGCACACTTAAAGTTCTGCGAAGTATTCTCACTCTTCGTAAACTGCACAGCATTTGCTTCGTAACTTACAAAGAATAAAGGATACTCCGTAGTCTACAAAGCTCGTACTTCGCAGACTTCAAATAAAATCTTTTCAGCCTACACAGTGTCTGTTTTCTTTGTAAGTTACGAAACAAATGCTTTGCAGTTTACGAAGAGTGAGAATTCTTTGTAGCCCTGCGAAGAAAATACTTTGCAGAACTTTCCCAGTCCCAAAATCCCATGGAGGTTTCCATGAGCCATGGAACATCATGGAATGCCATGGAACGCACCATCCTCCCTGACAACAGTGTTTCCATGTATTTTTTGCACTCTTCCCATGGAGGGTTGTCCCATGGAAAAATCAGCTCCATGGGGGGTTTGGTCCCATGGAAAAATCAGCTCCATGGGGGTTTGGCCCCAGGTTCCTTGGCAGCTGACCGTCTCCATGGAATAGAGCACTGACTCCATGGAGTAATACCAAAATGTTTAAGTCCACAAAAAGACAAAGAGAAGACTGATCGAAATAAATGAAACACGATTATAGGGTGTCGGAAACGAGGCGGAGCCAAATCTGGTGTCCGTTTTTGCCTAGCTCAAGCCGTTTTCGAGTTGCCAGAAAAAAGTTCTCAGATTTGAATGAAATTTAAATGGCCCTACTAAAATTCATCGTAGATGCTACATACCAAATTTCAGATCGAAATTCCAATAATTATAGAGTCTACAGCCCTTTTAATTTTCATGGGAAATTGTTTCCATGGTAAAGATAGGCAAGTGCCCCATGGGATAGGTCGCACCGCATGGAAAGACAACCATTCCATGAAGTCCTCTCGCATGGAAAGAATTTTTCCATGGAGCCTTTACCCATGGTAATAAATTTTCCTTGGAGTCCTCACATGGAAAGCGATATTCCATGGAATCTTGTTTCAAGGAAAACACTTTTCCATGGTAGAACGCCCATGGCAACAGACACCACATGGAATATGATGCATCTTACATGGAAAACAGACCTCTATCCATGGAAAAGAGATCATGGAATTCCATGGTGTCCATGGGATTTTTGGACTGGGTTAACTGTGCAGAATCATGAGTAAGAATAATGTGTCGTCGCATCGCGCTTACCTGTGCTCGGTCCGGAGCAGTGATGTTAGGTAAGTACGCAAAAGATCGTACGCATACACCTGTGTGTGGCAGACGGGTATCTCCGCCTGCCTACTAGGCAAACTGTATTCTCATGTGTGGAGAGTTTGCCTAGTAGGTAGGCGGAGATACCCGTCTGCCAGGTGTATGCGTACGATCTTTTGCCTACTTATCTAACATCACTGGTCCGGAGGTATAGAAAACCATTCCCGTTTTTGGTCGCGTTTTATCGCTCTAAAATGATCTGAAAGTTTTCTAAACACTCACACATGCACAACACACAACCACACGGCCACACCTACTTTCCACCGTCGCCGTCTGAATAAAAAGGAAAAAAAAAAATCCGAAGTCAGCCAGCCTTGTCTTAGATATCCCCATACGCTCGCTACCCTCTCCGCTAGCGCCCCACAGCGGTATAGCCTGGTTGCAACCCTCTCCAGCACAGTCGCCTCCCCCTTTCCGCCTTCTGCCCCTTTTGCTCCCGGCCACGCGTGGTGGGTTGGGGGGGGGGAGGGGGGTAAGGGTGTGTGGGGGGAGCTAGGTCACCAACTGCGGAATGAGATGACTTGTTGCCAAGTTTCCCACTCAATTATCACTTTACTCGGTATATTTCGAAACAGCTGCGAGCTGTGGGAGGGGGGGGGGGGGGGGGGGGGGGTGAGGATGGCGACAGGCCGCTACCCCCCCGACACCGGCTGGCCCGGCGCAGGCGGGGACCCGAACCGGACCACCACTGAGGCGCCCAGCAAGAGCGATGCCGGTGCACGCCGGACCGAAAGGACCTGGGTAATTACTCGCGAATGAAAGTGGTCTCTAGGTGCTGCAGCGCCGGAGAGCGAGGCAAGGCTGGCCTAATCGAGGGGGGCGATCGCCCTTGAAAAATGTGTACAATAATTTTTTGACTTTTAATTTTTAGCAGATGATACACTGCAAACTATTTGGCGTCGAAAGACGCCAAACTTCTGGCGTTCATGATAAACGCCTGATATTGGCGTCTTTCGACGCCAAATATTGGCGTATTTTGGCTGAAAACGTCAAAATTAGGCGTCGAATGACGCCAATTTTTGGCATGTCTTATGAATGCCAACGATTAGGCGTCTTTCGACGCCAACCGGTTTACAGTGTACGAAATTCATCAGCCTGCTTGTACTGCGTCATACAGCAGCCTGCGTTGTCTTTTCATTTTTCTGTTGATTTTTCTAGAAATATTTATGTCACTTTTTGATAAATTTTGATCTTATACACCTAGTTTTGATTTCGTTTCGATTTAATTTCGGTCTTTTGTTCATTTTTTCCTTGATATTTGGATTTTTCTGTATCTTGCTTCTTGTTTTATTTTGATTTTGATTTTTTTCAGTTGCTTTTGATTTTTATATGATTTTTTTAGGGGCCGTACAGCTATTTTTCGAAGTGACCCCCCCCCCCCCCTCCTCCCTCCTCTCCCCCGCCCGGACCTAGCTGCTGCTGCTGCTGCTGCTGCGAAGTGCTGTTGTGCTCAACTTGGCAGCCGACACCTGGCCCGGACCGTCTCCCCACCTCCCCTGCACCCCAGAACCACGCCGAACCGTAGCGGTGCCAGGTCACGCTGTAACGAGAATGAGGCGCTCGCTCCTCGCTTCCCCCCTCGCTACCTCACGGATATTCTCCATAAGCCGCGGTCCTCTCTTTCTGCCCATCGCATCGCACATATTTCTCTCTCTCATTATCCTTTCCCACAGTTAAAAAATAAATTTAAAAAAAAATTAACAGAGAGGAACACAGAATGCTTGGTGAAAGGCAGGCCATAGCGAACTGTCTGCACCGCTTTGTAATATGGTGCACTGCACATCTTGCATTCAATGGCTGAAAGACTTTTAAAATTTCAGCAGCGCTTCCGGTCCGTGCCGCGCCTGGGGTGTGTTCTTGCCAGCAGCAGCCATAGCCCTGACCGGAAACGTATATATCGGCAATTGGCAGGCTGCCCTATCACTTCGCGACCGGGAACTCTTCTAACTGGCCCTCTCTTCTCGCGCGTTTGCCTCCTCCTCCCCCTTCCCTCTCTTTATTTTCCCCCCTCACTTGCCACTTCCCTTTTCCACCGAGCCCCAGCCATCGCTCTCACCACCCCACCCCCGCCTTTATTGTTCTTTCGGTCGAATTTTGTCGATTCTCCCTCACACGCTCTCTGCACTCCATGCATTTCCAGGCCGGGGTCAGGGCGTCGCATTACGCCCGGTGCCAACTTTGGGATTTTTCAAAGTCAATTAGGTATGGGTCGGGGATAGGCTGCCTCTATATAGGGTGTCCGATACGGCAAGCCGTTCAGCGCACCCCCCCGGCCTGGCTCGCGGCCCCGCCCTGCTCGCCTAATCGACATGTCAAAATAAAGGAAAGTTTTTTTATTCCGCCTTACTTTTAAGCATGAGGAAGTTTTGTGACGTTGATTGGACGCGATACTGCGTGCAGCCATTAACTCGGTGGCCGCGGGCGGGGTTCGGTGGGGGTTGGTGGAGTGCGTGCGCGGCCTCTCGGGGCACTAAGCGTGATGAGGATGTGACTGGCGCTCCATTGCCGTCATCCAGACCTGTACCGTATCGTCTTTTGCTCTTGTCGAGATTGGGTGCGTTTCTTCCACGCCCTTGATGTAAATCGTGCCTGAGGTGTGATCTGCAGGACCCCTTTGGTCCTTGGTGTAGAGACGTACGGCTCACAAAATTACTTCCAGCAATTGGAAAATTGCGATCATTTTTTTTTTTTTTTTTTTTTTTTTTTAAATGTCCGCCGGTTGATTTATCACAAGTTTACAATCCCGCGCATTGCAAAATTACAAAGCTTTATAATTTGCACATCCGTTCACAACACAGTTTGCAATATTCACATAATACAGTTATGGGTTTAAATACCACGTTGGAAATGTACTGTTATGAAATTTCTAAACCAGGTTTGGAATTTTGCAACCGATTTTAATATGAAATTGCGAAATGTTTAACGTAGTGCTGATCTTGTTGCAGGTGCTGGGAGCGGCTGGGCCTGCTGACGGCCTGAACGCCCGGCGAAGATGGGCCTGAGTGTGCAGTGCATCATACTGATCATATCCATCACTTACATCTCAGGTAAGTTGTTCTTAGCACTGCACCATTGGCAATTTATTTTTAAAAAAAATATCAATCAAGATTGGTATTGAAAGCAGATGATACCGCAAGAGAAATTGCTATGGGGTGCGCTTTGTGCGACAATTTGTGTGTGAACGCACATGACGAAAACGACGCCAGCAGCGCCGCGCCGCGCGCCTGCGGAGTTGGGAGGAAAAGGGGTGGCGGCGGCGTGGCGGACCGAAGCGGTCGCTGGCGGGGAGGAGCTGTTATTGTTGTTACACGCTGCGCGCGGGGAGGAGGTATCATTGTTCCGCGCAGACTGTGCGCCACTCACTCACTCACTCACCAGCCTCCTGGCAGCGCGCGCTATATTATTGTAAGCTTACGAGATTGGTTTCTGGACTCGAGAGTACAAGCTTAGCTGACACCTTCGTGTCGAGGGGGAAAGCACTCGCGTAATCACTCGTACACCCTGGCCCGTCATCAATGCGTAATCACTTGTAATCAAGGCGTAATAACCTATTATTAAAGGTTATTATCGATAAAAATATCAATTGTAAAACCCTTTTTATGTATGTCACCCAGTAAAATAACCAAAATAACAGAAAATAAGGAGTAAACATGCGTAATAACGGGCGTAATCGCGTAATCACTCGTACACCATTTTCGAGACTGCTTTCCCCCTCGCTTCGTGTCTTGTACTGTTTTTGAAAGAAAATGTATCATCTGCTAAAAAATCTTATTGCTGTCGCAAGCAGCGTTTTTCACCCTATTGGCACGTTTTATACTGTTATTGCTCGCGGTTGGCCATATAACGCCTCCGTGTGCCACAATAACGACTATCGAGAAAGCCCCGCCCCGCCCCGCCCCGCCCCGCCCCGCCCCGCCCCGCCCCGCCCCGCCCCGCCCCGCCCCGCCCCGCCTCGCGTCACACCGGACCTGATAAGTACATAAACTTCCTATCGGCGGCCCCGCCGGGCCCCGGGCCCCGCCCGCTGCTGCGTCCACTTCCGCCCGCCTCCATACCTTTGCTCCGCCTCACCCCGCCACCGGCCCGCCACCGGCGCCCGTTCAATCTACCCGGCCATTACTCTTGCTCTCATCTGCAATTTATGCGGATCTTAACAGCTGGCTCGGCCGGCGGGCCTTGGCGAGCTTGCGGTGCCGGAGGAACCCACAGGCAGGCAGGCAGGCCGGGCAGGCAGGCTGCTGGAGGCGCGCAGCAGGCCCGGACCTCCCAATAACCGGGGCGAGGCGGGGCGGGGCGGGGCGGGGCGGGGCCAGGCGGCCTTGCCCAACCATCGTAACCGGTCCAAACGCCTCATAAAATGCCGTATCAATCTCTTCACGGTACATGGCGTTTATAGAATGCCCCCCGTCCCACCTTGCCACCCCCTGCACCCTCCACCCCCCCCCTCCGCCCTCACGGCCCCACGCCCCCTACACCCCCCCTACCCCCGCCTATTTCGTTCATGCTTCATTACAATCCCCGCTGCCTCAACCCCCTACCGCGGCCCGCGCCGCTTAACCCCACCCCGTACCCAACTGCCATATAACTCCAAGCCGCGCTGTTCGCTGCTGCTCCGCCCCGCCCCGCCCCACCCCACCCCACCCCACCCCACCCCACCCCACGCCCCGCCAACCCAGCCCGCCCGGCCACGCCCCGCCGCGCCCTGCACGGAACCTGCCAGTCCACACACACACACACATGCGTTGCGTATCGCAAACGATAGCAGAGCGCCAGAGCCTCATTATCGACAATCGATAACCGACAACTCCGCAAGGGCACAAGGCACGGCTCTGAGAGAGAGAGAGAGAGAGAGAGAGAGAGAGAGAGAGAGAGAGAGAGAGAGAGAGAGAGAGAGAGAGAGAGAGAGAGAGAGAATATGGGGGCCATGCGTGACTACCGT
This sequence comes from Frankliniella fusca, assembly GCA_029379305.1. Taxonomy (NCBI): domain Eukaryota; kingdom Metazoa; phylum Arthropoda; class Insecta; order Thysanoptera; family Thripidae; genus Frankliniella; species Frankliniella fusca. The sequence continues at coordinate 85,506 of JAHWGI010000343.1, read as the reverse complement.
GTGTGAGACGGTGTTACTCCGCGCGGGCAGCAGCTCCTCCTGCCCCGCCCCGTCGCACCCCGCCCCGCCCCGCCTTCCAGCACGCCTCTGCCGTGCGGCTCTGACACCGAGGAAGTCTGTGCGCCGCATAGCCGGGCGCATCCCGACCCGACGGCCCCCTCTGACGTCTCATCAGCGAGGTCTGCCTCGCTCTCTGTGACAAGACGACTAAATCATTTAAACGCATATCTCTGGCCGTGCTCCTCCGCTCCCTCCCCTGTTCCATCCTTGTCTCGCACGCTCGCCTGCTTTCGGTCTTCCTCTTACCTCCCGGCGGCAACACACTTGCTGTACCCCCCCCCCCCACGCTCCCTCCCTCAGGTTTAACCAGAGCCAACATTTACCAAGGCGACCGCAGCTTGTATTTTACGATCACCTCACCTCACCTCACCGCGCCGGGCCTGTGCCACCGTTCAGCACCCATCTTCAGCAGCGCCAGCTGCTCTAGCTGCACCAGCATGAGCTGCACCATAGGATGCCAAGGTGATTTTGACTTCGCCTCGCCTAGGCGATTCGCATCTGTCGGTACAGAGGGGTACATGATGCGAAGGCTGCGAAGACTTCGCGGTACACTGGAAAAACAAATGTGGCGTGTGTCACATGTTATCATGCACTCTCCGGAGAGAACGTTTTTCGATGCACTCCTCCCCATGCAAAAGGATAAAGGAGCATCACAGATAGAGTAAAGCTAAAAACGTTTTCTCCTGAAAGTGCAGCAAGAAATGTGACACATGTCACGTTTGTTTTCCCAGTCTACAAGCCGCCTAGGCGATTGGTATATGTGGGTACATATGCACCAAGTGGTCATCGGTCATCAATGCATTTCCATCCTGTACGAAGAAATAGTAAAAATATTACTGGTAATATTGGTAGTTGTGAGGCGAGCTGCTTGTTTTTTACAGGAGACTAGTAATATTTATGGAAAATTTCTAGTAATATGTGTAATTTATTCTGATAATGTTTGATGATGTATTAGCAGCCTGTGCGCGCAGAGGAATATCTAAAGTATAGACAAGCACCACCAGCTGCAGAATTTGCACCTGCATGACCATCATCAACATCTCTTGCATCTGCACTCCCAGCTGCTGCACTTGCACCTGCTGCACTTGCACCGCAGTACCACCAGCTGCATCACTTGCACCTGCACCATCAGCTGTAGCACCTGCACCAACTATAAGTCGCCTGCGCTTTGGCGTGTCACGTGCCACGATGTACCCGCACACGCAGCACAACAGACTATCATCATCATCATCATCATCATCATCATCATCATCATCATCATCATCATCATCATCATCATCCTCACGCTCACCTAACGCTGCCGCAAGTCTTTGATGCGTCACACTACTACTGCTACTACTACTGCTACTACTACTACTACTACTGTGAATGGCGGGGACAACCTGTTCCCGAGCGCGCGCGCCGTTACCGCGTTACCGCTCTGCTGTTCGTCACTCTGGTCGCGTCGCCGTGCCGGGCCGTGCCGGGCCGTGCCGTGCCGGGCCGTGCCGTGCCGGGCCGTGCCGTGCCGTGCCGTGCCGTGCCGGGCCGTGCCGTGCCGGGCCGGGCCGTGCCGTGCCGTGCCGGGCCGTGCCGTGCCGTGCCGTGCCGTGCCGGGCCGTGCCGTGCCGGGCCGGGCCGTGCCGTGCCGTGCCGTGCCGTGCCGTGCCGGGCCGTGCCGTGCCGTGCCGTGCCGTGCCGGGCCGTGCCGTGCCGGGCCGGGCCGTGCCGTGCCGTGCCGGGCCGTGCCGTACCGGGCCGTGCCGTGCCGTGCCGGCGGGCTGTGGGTGCGGTGCTGTGGCGGCGTGCCTCTCCCCTCGGTACGGTACATCTCTGTATCTCTCCCCCCCCCCTCCCCCCCCCCCCCCGGGCCCCCCTCGCGCGCTCGTTCCTTCCCCCAAGACGCGACCAGACACGTCCTGAATGCGTGATGCGTCTCCCGACAATGAGCGTTGTCCCCCTGCCTCGCCCCTCCCCTCCTCTCAGCCACCCCCTAGCCCCCATTGTGGCGGCGCCCCGATCAGCTCCCGCCCCGACGAGTTTTACTTCTCTGCCAGCGTTATGCTCTCTGACGGGGCGGGGCGGACTGCTTTGGTGGTGGGGGAGGGGAGGGGAGGGGGCGGGTCTACAGGTATTCTGCGGTGGTATATAGTCGCATACGGCTCGCTATTTCACCGTACGTTTCTTTCACTTTTCATCATGGTCTCTTCCGTTCTCTCTCTCTCTCTCTCTCTCTCTCTCTCTCTCTCTCTCTCTCTCTCTCTCTCTCTCTCTCTCTCTCTCTCTCTCTCTCCGCTCCCAGCTGTTCCCGAAAACCTCTTTGATTCCTTCGCAGTCTGTTTCAGTCTCTTATCCTTTTCCTCCCCAGCACAGTGGCACGTGCTCCGCCTCTCTCTCTCTCTCTCTCTCTCTCTCTCTCTCTCTCTCTCTGTCTCTCTGAGCCGCGTGCGCGTATCTGATTGGCCACGCATAAGGGGCCTAAGTGCCATGCGCGAGCGAGGAAGATTGTGCCGTTCAGAGGCGCGCGCGCCTGGCCCCCCCCCCACCCCCCCCCCGCCCCACCCCGCCCCGGAGCCGCCGCGCCGCGCGCCGCTCAGATTGGTTTCAATGATAGCTTTCCTTGTTTTTTCTCCCCTCCCCTATCCCATCCGCTCCGGGCATGCTCTCTTGCCCTCTCTCTTTCCCTTTTACTATAGCTCTCTCTCGCTCGCTCGCACACTCGCCCCCTATACCTCGCCTCCTCGTCCTTACTGCTGCTGTGGTGGTTCGCATGAGACCGTGAGACGGATCCCCTGCCGGCGATTTGGAAGCCCGTGGATATCCTCCTTGCACGCCCCGCCGCCTGCCACCCGCCACGCCACCCCCCTCCCCCCGCCCCGCCGCTTGGAGAGGCAGCGGGCAGGCTCACGCTGCGAGACACTCCCGCTGGAGCCGAGGGGGCTGTACGCCGCACGTGGTAGGCAATCTACTGTTGTTGTTGGTTGGAGTGTTTTTTTTTCCCTTTTTCTTCTGTTCTTCAGCGCTCTAGTTACACAGCGGTCGGAGCGGTTTGCGCAATTTTAGGTCAAGGCCTTATTTTTGTTCTCTTTCTACTGTTGCACTGGGAAAACATAGGTGTGACATAAAGGCACTACTGCAAAAGCGCCTCTGGAAAGGCGCAAAAACAGCCGAAAAAAGCACCTTTAGAGGCCAGTAGCGCCTTTGGAGATGCACTGTTTCACTAACGCCTCTAAAAAGGCATCAGATAGCACATTTGTCTCTCCAGTGTGGACACCCAAATGTGTGGATGTTGAACCAGATGATTGATGCGTGAATCTCAATTCGCTTCATTTGCATACACATTGTAAAAAAAAAATACTACCTGAGCATTACCATAGAAACCAGCACTTAAATCTGAATTAAAAAAATTTATGTTGGAGTGATTTTAATGAACTTCAAAATTTAATTTAGAGGATTAAGTTTTAAAACTGCGGTAAATTTTATTAAAATCCCTTGGGTCATATTTTTTCGGCCCATACAGGGGAAATATAAAACAATTGACTAATGTTCCGACTGATTTTAGAAGTCAACTCCGTTGCATGAAAAATTAGGACAGGAACTTGGAAAAGTGCGTGCGAATAGAAATCGACACGCACCTATTACTTCCACCTTCTTGAGCGGATGGCCCGAGGGGGCCTCAACTCCTGAAATCATGTGTTCACAATCGCTGACATCTTCGAAATCATTGTCAAAAAATGTGGATCTATTGCCGAAAAAAAAGAATTGATTTGAGTGCGTATTTTTGGCTCATAAAGCTCAAAATACGCTTGTATTTACGTTACGAATTATTTCTTTCAATTATAAGAGGTGTAATCATGTGAAATCATGTGAAATCTTGCAATCATGTGTACAAATTTCGGGTGAGTTGATGGCCGGGGATGGCCGCAGTTGAGGGTGGTGGTGGTGGTGGTGGTGGTGGTGGTGGTGGTGGTTGTGGTGCCGAAGGCAATGAGTCACTCTGCAGTCCTACCCTGGCCGCCCTCCCCCTCCCCCCTCCCCCCCCTGCCCCCCCCCCCCTTCCCGAGCGCGCCAGACTCCAGACGGCTAGCAGTTTTACGGCTGGCAAGGGCTGGCCGGGCCGCCGGGCCTGGCGGCGCGCGGCCGGACACTAGGCGCGCGCCTCTCGACACCCCCACCCCCAGCCCAACACTCTCCACTTTCTCTTCTTCCCCCCTCCCCTCTCTCTCTCTCTCGTCAACAGCGTGGCAGCACAGCGGCGTCCCCGCGCGCTTCTGGCGACCGCCATAAACACCATTTTCCAGCCATGACGGCGGGGAGGCTGGGCTGGGCTGCATGGCTGTCGTTACTTTCATGCCGTGGAGTATTCATGCGCGATGTGAAAGAAAGTAGACTAAAGCGAAGTACAAGTTGAATAATGATTTGTCAAAGTACGCGTTGAATAATGATTTATTTACGAAGTACTGAATGATGATTTCGCGATGAGGGGGAAACAACTTTGAAATTTTGGTACAATTTGAAAAAAAAATCCTCACAATTTAGAGAAAATCAGAAAAATTCAACAATGTTCAGAAATATTTAGGAAAATTCAGGAAAATTTTTAATTATTTACATAAAAGAAAAAAATAAAATTCACAATCATTCCCAAAATCTGTACACCAAGATTCTGAGTTGTTAGGCCTACCCCCATCCCCTTTCGCAAAGTACCGATATGAATTTTAACGGTTTAACGACGATGCGCGTTGAATCATGATTCGCTGTTTTGGTTGTGAGTTCGCGTCAAGTATAGTGATTTACGAAGTACTGTACGCGTTGAATAATGATTTGCGTGTTGCGCGTCGCGCTGCGGCCGGTCGGGTCGGGGCCCTCCTGCTGCCCTGCTGGCTGACCCGCCGCCGCTGAGTGAAATGCAACGACCGGCCCGCCCCGCCCGGGGCCTGCTGCCGGCAATTAGCAGACCCCTGGGACCAGTAGTCAGTACCCCTGCGGGCAGGAAAGCGGGTTAGGTTAGGTGCGGTTCACTTGGCATGCGAGCCCTCCGGGGAGGACTGCAGCCACACACACACAGACACACACACGGCTAGCAGGACCGAGGGGGGGCGGGGGAATCCTGCTTCTGCGTCTAATCACTGCTCGCTGTGTGTGTGTGTGTGTGCGTGCGTGCGCGCGCGTGTATTTACGAAAAAAATATACAGATAGGAAAAGAAGTATATTGCACACAAACACATCGCACACATGCATGCGCCACGCACGCACACACAAAAGCCGGCGTGGCTGTGTATACGCAATCTGCCGATGATTGCGTTTGAGCAGTCGATTTGATAATTCTTTTGCGTCAGTTGTGTTTGCCCGCCCACTTATTTATATTGCAGCGTCGATGGAATCTTTTTCATTTGGCTTTCTGTTGTTGCTGTTGCCTCGTTTCATTTTCGTTTGATTTCCTGTTTCCCTTTATATGTTTTACTTCTTGTTTGCGGGAATAATTAATCCCGCACTGCTGCTACTGCGCCTGGAAGTTATTCGGCTGCTTCTCTCTCTCTCTCTCTCTCTCTCTCTCTCTCTCTCTCTCTCTCTCTCTCTCTCTCTCTCTCTCTCTGTCTGCTGATCGCACCGCACACACGGAAACAATCATACCAATCTGGCTAAAGCGGGGCTGGCCCGCGGGTACCGCTCGCAATCACTGCCTGCGCTAGCCGTGGCGAGGTGGGAACTCCTTTTGTGTGTTTTGGATTCATGAGCTCCATTTTCGGACCCTGTGACTCGGAGAGAGAAAGAGGGGGGGGGGGGGGAGCGAGAGAGGTGACATTACCCGATAATGCCCCTCTTTCCTCCGCGGTATCCTCCGCCCAGGCCGGGCGCGCCCCGTAAAAGTTCGGCGCGCAAAATTTTACAGCGCCGTGAAATATCTGTCGCGGTGGCTGAGGAACGGCGGCGGCAGCTGCGTTGCTTTAGTAGCGCCGGGACGGACGGGGCTGGGCTGGGCGCCCCGCCCCCGCCCCGCCCCGCCCCGCCCCGCCCCGCCCCGCCCTCTATCCGGACCGTCGCTGCTACGGCAGGGGGTGGGGGGAGGGGGGCGGCGACGGGAATCTCTGAAGAATCCAGCGCCCAGCGCCACCCCTCCCCGCCCTGTCCCGCCACCCGGACCCCGTCGCTGCTGCTGCGGCGGAGGCGGGGGCGCGACGACGGGAAACTCTGAAGAATGCCCCCCTCTCCCCCCCCCCACCTCCGCGTCCCCCTCTCACCCCATCTGCTTGTGCGTCATTTTTGTGAGGTCCGCGCGCGCCTTGTTGTTGACGGTGGTCTGACAGCGGGGGCGTGGCGGGGCGTGGCGGGGCGTGGCGGGGCGTGGCGGGGCGTGGCGGGGCGTGGCGGGGCGGCGCGGGGCGGGGCGCGATAGAGGGAGGCAGCGCCTAGACTAGACGGCCACGACGACGGCGCGCAATGCGACGCTTTTCATGGGAAACGCCGACGGCTTTGCCTAATAGGGGGGGACACTCTGGCTCTGGCCCGCAGGAATCCTGCTGCTGTGCTGCTCTATTGCTGTCCTGCTGCTGCTCCTGCTGCTCCTGCTGCTCCTGCTGCTCCTGCTGCTCACGCCGCGCAGAGCAGAGGTGTTACGTCCAAAATCATTGTGTGGTTGTGGGAGGTTGTTTGGTCGGCTGGCAAATGGGGCTGTTTTCGTCCCGTTATACTTCCTGTTCACCACCCTCCCACTTCGTTCTGTCTCTCTCTCACCCCCCCCCCCCCTCTCTCTCTCTCTCTGACACACACAGGTCAACACAACGAGGTCTGCCGTTTTGCTGCAGTGCTCGCCTCCAGGAGCCCCCCGCCCCGCCCCGCCCCGCCCCGCCCCGCCCCGCCCCGCCCCGCCCCGCCCCGCCCGGGTACAAATAAATGTCTGAGGGGGCGCGCGGCGGAGGTAGCGTGGCGAGTGGAGAATGTGATGACGGTGCGAAGTTTCGCGCAATCCCCGCCGCTGTTGCCTATAAGGTTCTGCGCGCGCTTATTGCGAATATTACTCGGGGCCTTTGCGGCTAAAAAATGGCCGTTTTTTAAAACCAGCACTTGAAGAATAAGTCTCTGTAACTGTGTGCCGGTGTTTCCTGCGGGAAGGTGCCTCTTTACTCTGCTCCTTCCGGTTCCAGCCTTGCGCCGCTGACCTCTCTTCCCCGCCCGCTTAACATTTTTTTTCTCCCCCTTTCCCTTCCCTATATCCGCTTATCCTCTCCCCTCCTGCTCTTTTTCTCTCTTTATTGTTGCTCGTTACGGCCATCTATCTCGTTTTTAGGCCAACACTGAGAATGATGCAGCTGAGGCGGTATTCCATGCGCCCTTTCTATCTCCCTTCATCTCTCTGTCTCTCTCTATCCCCCCACTGTCCCCTCTGCTTTCCATTCTCGCTCTCTCTTCCACTCTCTCTCTCTCGCTCTCCCTACCTCTCTCCCTCCTTCCTCCCTTTCTTTTCCTGGCCTTAGGCGCGATCACAGACCTGTAATTTGCAAAATAAGTATTATGATGATGATGATGCTTTGGCCACAATCTCTCCCTGGAGCCCGCGACTTTCCCTCCGAATAACTCTGCGGCCCTCCCCTCCGCCTCCCACTACTTCCCCGTTCCCCTCTCCCTGACCCCTTGCCCCTTGTGCTCTGCTGACTTTGCCATTCACCGCGCGCGGGAATTTCAAACTCCAGCGCCGAGTGCGCGCGCGGGTCCCGGTAATAATATTTATGAATTCCGGCCCGCTTTAGTATTGTCGTTTGCCCTCTCACCTACACTCATTCAAAAGTTACCGCGCTAATACCCACCGGCACCGGGGAAAGCTTTCCTGGCGATACAAACTATTGCGAAGCGGCTCTCGTCCACCCCGCTCGGCCCTCTCGTGCTCGACTCTTGTTCGCCCAGCAGTGCTCTTGACTTCAGCCGCCCCTGGCCCCCAACCCTCCGCGCGCCCCAAATGGGAAGGCAAACGAAGTCTAAGACTGCAACCCAATAGTGAGCCTTTACACCCACTCTCATCTCCCCCCCCTCTCCCCCCCCCTTCCGACCTCCTCCGACCTCTTCACTCTCCGCCTTTTGCTCTTTTCTCTCGATTTTGCACTTCCTTTGAAGCTTTATTTCAGATCTGCACGCGCCCTCGTCAATAGTGCCCCTCGGGCATTGATGAACAAAATATGTTAGAGTTTAAGTTTGGCGCGCGGGCGAGGCGGAGACGGACTTGTTATCCACTGCGGAGTGCGGAGAGAGAGATAGAGATAGAGATAGAGAGAGAGAGAGAGAGAGAGAGAGAGAGAGAGAGAGGGAGAGAGACTGAGAGAGAGAGAGAGAGAGAAAAAGAAAGAAAGAGAAAGAGGGGGTAAAGGGATGGCTGGTTGCTTCAGACAATCAGGGTTCTGTTTCGCAAGATTGGGATTTTGAGAAAAAAAAATTCCGTCAATCAGTTTTATTTAGTAGGTCGCCTGCGTGGCGATGGTGCTGGTCTGATGTATACCAAGCAGTGGAGTTCGAACGTTAGCCATAGGCCGTGTCGTAACGGTTGATTGGAGGCTAGAGTTACGTGCCGGCGGTGCTTATCGGCTTCTCGTTAAACGGGCGTGACGACGCGACAACGTCCCGGTAACGTCCTGGTAACGCCCCGGTAACGTCCAGGTAACGCCCTGCTCGTCTGGTGCCACGCCGTCCTACGCTACACTGTTAAACCAAGTGTGCAACTGTTCAACACTTGTACACTGTGAAACCAAGTGTGCAACTGTTTAACACATGTAAGTGTGCAACACCCCGTTCATCACTTGGAAGTGTTTAATTCAACAGCCTTGCAAACTGCTCAACTCCACGGATGTGCACTTGTTAGTGTTCAACACGGCAGTTGTGCACTTGCAAAGTGTTCAACTGCGCCGGAAAAGACTTTCCTTGTTGAACACTCGCATTACAACTTTCGAGTTGGACACTTACAAGTGTAATATTAGTGAGTTAAACACTCTCCAGTGCTCAACTCTGGGTTGAACACTTGTACATGTAAAACTGGGAGTTGCACACTTATAACTGTTAAGCAGTTCCACACTTGGTTTCACAGCAGAGTATTTGCAAAAGAAGAAGAAAAGTGAGGTTTAAAAGAAGAAAGAAAACAAACAAAGAATGAAGAACTCAATTAATTTTTTACTATGTGAAATAGCGCTATCTGGCTTTGAAAAAAGAAGAAGAAGAAACCTCTAAATTAATTTTGCTTTGAAAATTAAGCCCATGGAAGGCTATCTTTTCCTGCTTCAAATGCCCCCCCACCCGAGTAGGGGATGCCTGCTCTTGACCGGCCTATCCGTCTCCTTGCATATCTTCTTCGGGCGGCCCGGCCCATTGTGTGCGCCTAAGCCCGTATGTATAAGTTATTTCGTCGGGTTGGTTTGAACGGGCTGTGCGCGGTCGGCTTGCCGGTGTCTGCAAAAGCCAGCGACTAGGGGTCCTTTTGGTCACTATACAGGATTTACATACAGAGGAGAAAAGTTCTTTGTAATCCTGATTTTTTCTTTGCTCGTTTTTTTTTCTTCTTTCTCCTTTTGCATGCTGGCCCCAACCTCGCGCGAGGCACGCTGCCGTCTCTTTCATCCCCGTTCTCCCTTTCCGTCTTATGCCTCCAATCCCTTCCCTCCCTATCTCACTCTCTCTTTCTATCTCGCACTCGCTCGCTCTCTGCACTTTTTCAAGGCCCCTTTAGCGCAAACCACACAACCACTGGGCCGGCCTCTCCGTATGGTAATGGACGTGCGACCCTGCGCCCAGCCTATCACCCCCCCCCTCTCTCTCTCTCCCCCTCCCACTTTCTCTCTCTCTCTCTCTCTCTCTCTCTCTCTCTCTCTCTCTCTGTCTGTCTGTCTTTGTCTCTCGCCCCGTACATCTCCCATCCCTGCTCTGCCGTGTCCACCCCGTTTCATACCATCCTACCTTATCTCTTCTGCCTTTCTGTTTTCTTTCGTGCTCGGTCACGCACACACACGCGCGCCCGCGCGCGCGCGCGCACGACAGCACGAGCTAAATCGTAGCAACTCTTTGTGTCAACGGTCTCGGTTTGTGCGTCCACGAGCTCTAGTAGTGGTTTTAGCGGGATTGTGTCGCAACTTTCACCCGGCGCGCTGGGGGCGGAGGGGTCGGGGTGTAAGTGGAGGGGGAAGGGGGGGGCGGACGATGGGGGTAGGTCTAAGCGTGGTTGCACTCGCGGCCGACATTTACAAGTGTCGCCGCATTAGATCGAGCCGGGCCGGCTGGTGCTAATGCGGCTGCGAGTCTCCAAGCAGAGAGAGAGAGAGAGAGAGGGGAGGAGGAGGAGGGGGGAGAGGGAAGAGGAGGAGCATGCGCAGCTGCCTTTGGCCGCAGATTGACTCGCCAAGCATTAGGGCGCAGCTGATGCAGCAGAGCCGGACTAAATAATACGACAGGGCCTTGCACGACCGCAGACCGTCTCGACAACTTTCCATAATTGTG
>JAHWGI010000343.1:57500-70000 GCA_029379305.1 Frankliniella fusca | reverse complement strand
CACACACACAGACACATTCATACACACACACACTCCCTCACTCACAGACGTACTTTTCTTGTCTTTTTCTTGCTGTCTCTCTCTCTCTCTTTCACGCGGCTGGGCAGATTGAGCTCTGAATGAGTCCTTTTGATTGCGTGCGGTAGGTGGGCGGGGTGGTGGGTGGGCGGGGCGGGGCGGGGCGCGGCGGGACGTTGCGAGGCGTGGGGCGACGCTGGGGGCCTCGCCTGCCTCTCCTCCTGGTCATTTGTCCGGCCCGGTCCGGCCCGCTCGGGTCCACTCCCCGGCGCGTCCAATTGCCCGCAGGAACTTGGTGATGACTCATTCCCTAATGACGCCCCACCTAACCCAAAAGGTGGGTCCGGCCCTGTGCCTCAGGCCCCACGGGCGAGCATTCCCTTCTCTCCCTTCCCCCCTCCACCCGGCGCGGCGAGGTGGGGTGAGGTTGGCCGAGTTTCGGAGCGAAGGGAACAAGCCACCCTCTAAGAGGTCATTTGGTCAGATCGGTCTCCCTTCCAGGAGAGAAGCGGGGCTGTGGCGGGGAGGGGTACGCCGCCGGCCGGACACCTCTCCGGCTCGGCCCCGGAAATATCACTTTCCCGTCTAATGAAAGGCCCTGGCCGCCGTTTCTCGGGTCGCTCGGGCCGTCTTGGCCCTCCCCTCCCCCGTACCGACCCCTTCTTCATCCCTCCAGCCTCTCGCCGCGACAAACTTACCCCGCGCGCCGCAGAAGCGCCCCTCTCTCTCGGCTCACGCTCCATACCGCCCGCTGGCCGGACACACACACATAACCGATAACTACTATGTAATTGATAAGGTAAGCGGCTCAGCGTGTGATGCGGCGGAGTCTTGGCGGCGTGGCTTTGAGACGCTGCGCGGGCGTTGGAGCCGTATGGAGGCCGCGTGCGGGCTGAGCCTGAGGCAAGGGGGAAACAACTGAGAATTTTGGTGTAAAAATTTTAAATTGTTTTTTTTCTAAAATTTTGTGAATTTTATGAAATTTGCTTGAAGTTTTTTTGATTTTTTTGTGATTATTGTTGAACTTTTTGCAATTTTCGCTTTATTTTTTTTTGTCTTTAAGATTTATAGTGTGTATTTTCCTATTTTTTTTTATTTTTTTAATTTTTCTCATATAGGAAGTGTAGAAAAAAATTGACAGTTGTTTTCCCCTGGGCCTCATGGCTGGACCGGAGCTGCGAAGGCCCTGTGGGCTAAGCCTGAGGCTGCTGGGGCCGGGGCCGATAGGGCGTGGCTGAGCATGAGTTGTTGCGGACCACGCTGAAGGCCCCGCTGAAGGCCTCGCTGGAGGCCATACGCCCCACGCCCCGGCCAGCCCCCCCCGCCCTGCTCCGATTCAATGACCAGTATGCGGAATTATCGCCGTAATTGGCTGGAATTGCTCGCCGTCCAGCGCGCCTCATGCTGTGCGACGCGGCGGGGTGAGACTGGAAAGGAAATGGTTGGGGGTGGGGGTAGAGGTGTGTGTGTGTGTGTGTGTGTGTGTGTGTGTGTGTGTGTGTGTGTGTGTGTGTGTGTGTGTGGGAGGGGAAGCCCCGAGGCCCCTCAGGACTGTAATCAAGGGTCGTCGCCGTGGCAACCACACGCGCGCTGTGCCTCTCCCCCCCCCTCCAACCCCAACCCCACGCTCCAAATCTGTATCTCTCCCACCCTACCCTTCTCCTCCCCTCAGCGCAGGACAAACAAGCAGGCGAGCTCACTCCCCCTGCCCCCCCCCCCCCCAGCAGCCGCACCCCCTGCTCACGTATCTCTAAACACTCTCATCCCCTCCTCTGTCATCAAACTGCCTTCACTAATGCGTTTCCGTCTGTGTGTGTCTGTTCCAGAACTCGCAGGTAAGAGCTCCTCGTCTGTGGCACGTCATACAGTGCGCCTTCGTGGTGGTGAGTAGACGGCCCCGGCCCAGCAAGCTTCGCTTGTTTGTCTTTTTCCATTATATTGTTTTTAAAGAACATTTTCACTGTATGTGGCTGTTGTGCGAAAAGGTAAACCAAGAGAGAACGTCATGTTTTAATCTGTGCACCTCTTGCCGCGATTCACACCGGAAACAGGTTAATGTCACATACTTGTAGTTGTTTGAAGTCCTTTTGGGAACACTCGAGGGACTAAGTGGACGGGTTCACACCCAACGTGTGTGTGCACCATTAACAAAATTAGGTTTCCGGTGTAAACGTGGGCGTGGAAGTGCATGGAGAAGCCGGTGTAAAAGGAAAGTGTAGGTCGGAGAGGAGAGGATGAGAGGGGAGCAGAGGACGCTTTGCGCTTGCAGCGTGCACCCGTGTTAGCCCCTTGTTCTTTGAGCCCCGCCGCCACGCCCCGCCACGCCCCGCCACGCCCCGTCGCCAAGGCCGCGAGGTCTCGCCCCGCCCCGCCCCGCCCCGCCCCGCCCCGCCCCGCCCCGCCCCGCCCCGCCCCGCCCCGCCCCGCCCCGCCCCGCCCCGCCCCGCCGCCGGCTTGCTCAGGGCAGGCTGGCAGAAGGGGACTCGAAGGCCAGGGCCCTGTTAACCTTTGCCGACATCAAAGAGAGCGTGATTTACCTGGTCTGCCTCCGTCATCTAATAAAGCGAACCAGCCGGCGCGGCAGCAAGGGGAGAGGGTGCGGCGGGGTGCGGGGCGGGGCGGGGCGGTCCGCAACGGTGACAAAGCAAGCAGTTCCCTTTCGCCTTGTGCGGCTGCGGAACACTCAAGTGCCGATATCAGCCCCTCGTGCACTTGTATCCGCGTGCATGTATCGGGGAGAAAGTGGGGCTGATCCAGGAGGGCAGCGGGCTGCATGGTGGGGCGGGGGCGGGGGCGGGGGCGGGGCGGGGGCGGGGGCGCGGGGCGCAGGGCCGCGAGCCTCGCGCGGGGGGTTAAGAGATTGTGTGTTCGGAGAGTAAGATTGAGCTTTCGCTGGCTACACGATTTCGCGATACCGCTGCTGCCGCGCCTTACCTCGCCTCGCCTCGCCTCGCCTATCGCCCCCGCGCGCTCCCGGCTTCGACATGAAAATCCTATTTTCGGACACGCGGAGGCGTAACTCTTATCGGGAAAACGTCTGGCCCGTGTATCCTGACGGCTGGTCGGCCATCCGGCCCAACCCCCTCCCCCCCCCCCCCACCACCTCCTCCCACGCACCCAGCCCGCTGCATCCCTCCGCGCCCCGCCCCGCTGAGGTCCGCGGAACCGGAACCCTGATCCGCTGCCACTTAGCGGTAGCGGGTGGCACAGGTGGATGGAGTCTGCGAGGGATGTGAGGGAAAAGTATCGACTAGCCCGCGAATTCAAATGACCCCCCCACACACACACACGCACACTCACACACACACTCACACACACACACAACCAGGCCCAGCGCAGCGCGGCGTTCTCCGCCTTTTCCTTCCCTCAGCAAGCCGTCGAGGCTAAAGCGGATAAGAGGCCTCTTGATTACCTCCCCGCAGCTTGGAACAATGGGCATTAACTCCCGTGTCTGTGTGGCGGGCGGGGCGAGGCGAGGCGGGGCGGGCTGTGGTGTGGTGAGCTGGGGCGGGGCGGGGCGGGGCGGGGTGTGGTGTGGTGAGCTGGGGCGAGGCGAGGGCGAGGCGTGCTTCGCTGACTTTATTTATTTTTCACATCCCGGCGGTACAAAGTGGCCGGCTGGCGTCCATCTTTTCTCATGGCTATTACCTCTTTTCCTCTTCCTCTCCGGCCCGTCTTCTACCTCGACCTCTATTTTCCTCTGCTTCCCTGCCTCTCTCTATCTCTTTCTCCCTCGCTTCCATCCTTTTCCTGCCTGCCGTCGCCTCGTCTGATTTAGCCATGCCGCTCACGTGTGTGCAACGGTTTGCTGCTGCTCGGCTCATGGGCGAGAGAAAGGAGATGAGAGAAGGGAGGAGAGGCACAGCGAGGGGAAGAGAAGAAAAGGGAGAGAGAGAGAGAGGAGAAAGGGGAGAGAAGGCCGCCATGGAGGCGCAGCCGAGCCTGCACCGCGCGTGCCGCTCTCCACGCGCCCCGCTCGCGTGAGAGGAGCAGGACTGGGGAAGGGAAAAAAAAAGGAAAAGGGTGAAAAAAAAGAAGAAATGCGGGATATACAAGGCGGACGGATGAGCGGGGATGGACGGACGGAGGCGCGCGCACCTCCACCGGCCCCGGCTGTGGGCGTGATGATATCTGCGACACGACCTGCCTGTCGTCCTTGTCACACAATCGAGGAGGTGTCACCGGGGTGTCCCGCCCCCGCCCCCCGGCCCCCCGGCCGGCCCAGGGCTGCCGCCGGTCGCCGTCGCCGCCGGGCTTTCCATTTAGACTGCTTTGCCTGACAGGCGGCTCCGCGCGGCTCCGCTCCGCTCGCGGGACACATTATTTCTCTTTTCGCTCTGATTCGACGGCCGTCTATAACTACGGGCGAGCCGGGGGAGGAGGGGTCAGGGGGAGGAACCGCCTCGCTGCTGACGCAAGAGCAGCCTCGTCCCGGGGAAAAAAAAACATTCCGTCACCGTTAGTTTATGTAGCCATTGAGATTTTGATCGCGCTCAGCGATCGGTAAAAACAGTGTCTGATTTTTTGAGGAAAAAGTGAAAACTTCAAGGCTGCTCTCCATATATCTGTTAACTCCTTGCGATGGCTTTGTTCGCAATGCGAATGATTTGGCTGCTTCGCAAGCCTTGCGAAGGAATTTGTTCGCAATTGCGAAGGATTTTGTTCACATTGCGAAGGAATTCGTTCGCACTGCGAAGCAGCCAAAAATCCTTCGCAAGGACTTTACAGTGCTGATTATAAGGAATACTCCTTAAATTTTGAGGAAGTTTCCTTGAAAAATGAGATAAATTTCCTTGTGACTTCCTCAAAATCTCGTTTTCCTCAAAGTTTTCCCTTCTTCATCAAAACTTCAGACATTGTTTTTACCGTGGTTGTCCGGCGCATTTGTAGCGTTGAAAAGTGCACTGTCGTTGAGTTGAACAATAGTCACGATTGCACTGCAAACATGTCTCATATAAAAAGAACGAGATTTTTCCTCCTGACCCGTTTAAGTGAGAGTCCAGGAACCTCGCTCTTATTGAGAAAGAATCCATAACATCGCACTCAAATCAAGTGAAATAAAGGATACAAATCCTTACTCAAATACGGGCGAGGTTTCCGAACCATTACTCAGCTTTGGCTAGATTTTTGAGACTATTGCTCTAATCGAGCGATGAAACCAAACCTCGCTCTCAAAGAGTGAGAGAAAATTTCTCGCTCTCCAGAGGGCTAGAATCTTTGCCCTGGTATTTTACAATGTTCGCAGCCTATGATGAGTGGAACATTTGCACATGAAAAACATGGAGTTGCTCACACTTCCTAGTGTTGAGCACAGTTGCACACTTGTTTTAACAGTGTGCTCCGTGCCAGTAGCCTGAGCCCCGGCCTCGTGTGTCAGCGATGCAAAGGAGCAGCAGCAGCAGCAGCGGCCTCAGCCTTTTTGTGCTCGAGGCCTCGGCAACCTTGATGAGTTAACGAGGGCGACACGGCCGGCGGCGAGGAGGCGGTGCAGAGGCGGCAGAGGCGGCAGAGGCGGTGGTGGCGGAGGCCAGGACTAGGGAAAGGAGGACGTGACGTTCATTCTATCTGCTGCATGCATTTCCCAAAGGGAATGCTGCTGGACGTGGACGCTGCTGCAGCGGACGTGCGGATTTCTCGGAAAATTTGACAACCACATCACGCCCGGATCAAGGGGGGAAACAACTCTGACATTTTTGTACACCTCGTAGTTGAGAAACATTTCACTGTGAAAAATATCCTCGTAAATTTACGACATTTTTTGTAATTTTGATTTACAAAATATGTCGTAAATTTACGACAGCCCATTTTTGCTCATCAGTCAATTCCAAGTCGATAGGGAGTGCTTGTAAATTTACAATTTCAAATTGTAATTTTACGACTTTTATCATGGAAAATTTTCCCGTAACCCTTACGAGTATTTTTCACAGTGTTAGTGGGATGCAGAAAAATTCGGAAACATTCTGAAAAATTCGGAAACGATTGTGAAAATTCAGTAAAATTCTCAGTAATGCGCGGAGACTTTCGATAAATGCAAGCAAAAAGTTCCGAAAAATTCCGAAAATATGTAACACCAAAATTCAGAGTTGTGTCCCCCTCGCACCTCGCGCGGGATCCACTTCACGATTCTCTTTATTCTTTCCCGTCCTGACCGTTGGATACGAAGAAGCAGCAGTTGTTTCGCCGTCCAGCGGGGCGCCAGTCATCCATGTAGTGCAGCAGCGCCCGTGTTGCCTGGACCCTGCCTGGTGCCCTGCAGTGCCGCCGCGCGGGTCTGTACCCCCGCCTGCCTGCCTGCGCTCCCCCGCCTCCGCGCCCGCCTCGCCCCGCTCCAGGCTTTGTGCCGCTGCAGAGGGGGAGATGCACAAGAACACGCCCCGAGGCGGCGGGGCGGGGTGTAAGTGGATGAGCAAGAAGGGTTTGGCTTGTTACTCACGAGAATCCAAGACGGGAGCGCTTTTAATTGGCGCGACGTCGAGGCGGGACATGGCGGGGATGGGTTGGGGCGGGGTGGGGTGCCCGCGGGTGCGCGCGCGGAATACGAAATGCAGACCGATACGATATGGCGGCTGCCATCTTTACTCCGCGCACAGAACAGACACAATTCCCAAATCAAGTGGTTATTTCGGACGAAGTATAAATTTATATGCGAAGCTTTGAATATTCTTGTTGTACCCCTTTTGGGACAGAGATCACGTCGCAATGTTGCGGGTGGGTCTGCCCGCTCCTATGGGGGTGTGGCGCCTAACGGCGAGGGCGGGTAGGCGAACCAACGTACTGGTGTAAGATTTTTTTTGTGTGTTACTGTCAGACACATCCCTAAGAGCCACACTGTAAAATGCTTGCCAAGAAATTGATCAGAATTGAAAACTACTTTCATTGTAAGCTGGAAAGAATTTTGAAGCATTGTATTACGAAATAATACGTAAGCTTACACTCTAAATGTCAAGGGACAATTTTTGTCCATTCCTGGTGACGTCTGCGTGCACAACTTGCAGGTTGCGATTTAGTAACCACGCAATGAGAAACTTACATCTTTTGCTGGACAAAATGAACAATAGTCCAGCAAACAAGTTACGGAATTTTCTCTTTCTAAGTTGTGCACACAGACGTCACCAGGTATGGACAAAAGTTGTCCCTTGACATTTAGAGTGACCCACTGCTATTTCTTTGCAATACAAACAAATAGTTAAAGGATTCTAGTAGCTGGCAAATAATTTCTTTGCAATACAAACAAATTCTTCGTAATATGAATATCTTAAATTCTTCGGACGTTGCAAATAATTTAGTTTGCAAACATTTTACAGAACGGGTAGTTTTTCTGTGTGTGCCAGCCGCCACCGCACCGTCTTACTTTGATCTTAAAACTACTTTTCCTTCACAACTTGTATTCTGTCTTCTTGATTGAGGATCGCTGGTTGCGCTCATAGTGACTTCCCTTCAGCTGTATATCACGCACACGCGCGGACGAACGCACACAGAGACAAATATCTATCTCCTCACGGGACGCGTCGTGTCCCTGTATCCTCCCACAAATCCACGTTGAATTTACGAAACCGAAATAATGGTCTGAATTCATGGACGTGGAAGGGTCTGTGAGCCGCCAGCCTGCCCGCTGCTGCGAGTGACCCCTTGTCGGTCCGTGTCCGGCTCCGGCCCCCCTCCAGCAGGTTTCCAGCGGGCCTCCAGACCTCCCGGCTCGGCCTCCAGATCGGACCGGAGCGAGAGGGGGACGGAGGGAGGGAGGGAGGGAAGGAGGGAGAAAGCCTGCAAAGGCTTCTGGTCCTGTTTGTCCAGCTTGCGTCGACTGCCGCAGTGGCACACAGAGGGAGGAGACGAGCGCTGGAGAGAACCGCCCGGCCCCGCCCCGCCCCACTGCCTTGTACGGCCCTCCATTGTGTCCGGCTGCTGGAGTCTAGATTGACTGACCATGGCGCGGGCGGGCACTGTATAGGCAGCCGGAGGGAGAAAGAGCGAGAAAGTACCAAGGATGTGTATGTATGTGTGTGTGTGTGTGTGTGTGTGTGTGTGTGAGAGAGAGAGAGAGAAGGAGAGAGAGAGAGAGAGAGAGAGAGAGAGAAAGAGAGAGAGAGAAGGAGAGAGTTGCCCAAAGAGAAGCGTGACGTGGATTCAACGTGGATTCCACGTGGATGCGTGGATCTATCGTGGACGTGGATGAATCCACCAAAATTCAACTGGTTTCCCGATTATAAAATATCATCATAAGTTTATGTTTGCAAGAAACTGTGGTGCACCTAGCATGCCTGAACATAAAAACTAGTGAAACAACTGCTTGGAAGCTGAGTTTGCAACATCCCGTTGAAAAAATGTTGAATGTACGTTATTTTTACCACCGTGGACTGGTCCACCATATTTCAACTACTTTACTATTTCAGAATGGAATTTCTGTGTTGTCAACTTTCCTTCATACTTTTCCATGATTCATGAGATGAAATACGCTCTATGATTTGGTTATCACGTTAATGGGAATACGTTGAAATAACGTGGAATCAACGTGTTTTACTCCACCGTGGACGGATCCACCATTTTTCGACTACTGACTGATCGCCCCTTGATTTCTGTGCAAGCGACTTTCCTGTTCCTGATTCATTGGAGAAAGGGCGATTTATGCATTTTTTTTCAAGTTTCAGACTTTGTGGAAATAACGTGGGATCCACGTGGAGTCCACTGTACGAAGTTCATAGTTGAACGTTCAGAATTCAGTCAGATCTTTATTTTTTTGCAGACGTCTGAAAACTGTCATGTCCTAATAAAATATTATTTACGATTAGTCACAAACAAAAGGAAATCGAATTTGGTCGTATTTAACCCACAAATCGGTAAGACCATGCCAAGGAGCTGTGTGAGGTGACCCTTACAGTGGGATCGGTTGCTGACGCTCCGTCCTCATCAGCCGCGCCATAGGCTAACGGATACAGTACGAGACTTCCAACCCGAAGCCCCCGGGTTCAAGTCCAGGTAAGGTAAAGAACAAAAAAAGCAATGAGTTGGATTGTTGAGTAAAAGACACCCGGGGGAAAGGGGAAGAATGAAAACGTTTTATAATCACATCATAACACTGTTCTTAGAGGATGTGGTACGTGGTGTGAGCACGTTAAATCGACGAAAATTCAACGTGGAGCGAAGAGTCATTTCAACGTGGAAATCACGTCGTCTGTCAACGTGGAATCCACGTGACAGTTCTACGTGGAATCCACGTTCCTTCCACCAAAATTTCTCTTTGGGTTGGAAGGGGGATGTTATTCTGGTCCCATGTGCCGGCCTGTTATTCAGCCTGTGGTCGGCTGGGTAGGCAACCCGCGTGCACGGGCGTTTGGCGGGTCTGCCTACCTTCGGCCTCCGGGCGGTGGTGGCGGACTGGACTGGACTAGTGGTGCTGCCGGCGGCCGCCTCGGCCTGCCCGGGCCTGCCCGCAGGGGTTCGTTTTACTCCAAGCCGCAGCTAAACGCCCTCCCCGCTCCCTCATGCACTCACATCCCCCTCCAGCGCCCCCAGCATGAGGACCTCGCTGGGTAGTTTGGGATGAAGCAGGACCCGCCGGCTCAAGTTGGCCCTCAGAGCGGCGCGTCTCATTTCACAGTTTTAGGCGCGATAAAGTTTCACGAGGCCCACTAGGCCCGAGGCCCCAGTGAGAGGGATAAAGGGAAAGGGGGGGGGGAGGGGAGGGGCGGCCTAACGCCGATGTTTGATGACGAGACGTTTTTCCCCTCCGATAGGGCCTCTTCCTCTTTGAATCATTCGCGTTGATCGGCATAATTTCTTGAAAACCCACTTACAGAATTCCGCGAATGCGTATCCTTTACAGAGTAGTTCCACCACCGCGTTTGTCGACGGCTCAAGTTCCTGACTCACTTAAACCCTATCCGTCTGAGAGAGAGCAAGAGCAGTGAGCTTACTGTAATCGATTTACCTGGCCGCCTTTAATTGGCTTTCTGACGTGTCTGAGTTGTAAAGCGCTCCCCGGTCCCTTGCCGGTTCCCAGTCGTAGTAGGTTCGCTGCTCATGCCTGAGAGTGAGAGCCCGTCTCTCGTAGGGTTGTAAAATTACCGGTAAAATCATCGTTTTGCCGTTTAAAACAAAAGCATTTCATTTCAAAGCTGCCTGAAACCCCCTTGTTAGTTGTGAGCTATAATTTCTTGATGGAAAATTTGTTGGAAAGCTTTCTTCTAAAATCAAGAATATTTTTTTTAAATTATTATTTGAAGTCGATTAAACAGAAGAAAAAAATAAAAGTCGGTTCGAGTTTACTGCTCCTTTTTCCTCAATCAGCGGACTTTTATTATCTGTGTAACCTAATCTGTAATTATCGTTCCGGGCCGAGCGAGCGCTGTCAAAGTCAATGCAGACCTCTCCATCACCGCCCGCAACGGCCTGATCACACTTTCCTCGCGTCAATTTTCCGCGACGGTCCCCACTTGTTTGCTACGATCATAGAGGATGGGGCGAGAAGACGGAGAGGTTGGTGGGTCAAGGAGAAAATTGCCTCCAACTCCAATATGAATTTTGGTCAAAAGATTTTCAGTAAGCTTTGACCGACTTTCAATCTTGTTAAGTTTTTGTCAACTTTGGCCGAACTTCTCTGTAGGTGCCACTGAAAAGTTATTAAAACGTCGAGGATGAATTTTGTTGCGCCTCAGCACCAATCAGAGATCATGAGCTCCACGCGCGGCTCCACGTGACGGACGAATGTGATATAAAAATTGAAGTGATTAAGTGTCTGTGGTTCCGGCCGGGGCCGTGACTGGCGGCCCGGCGGGGGTGGGTTCCACCTGCAGCGGGTGAGGCCATGCTGGTCACGTCGCCGACCGAGTGCCTCGTTAGGCCCTGGCGGGCGCGGCGTGGCGCGGCGTGGCCGCCTGTCAGACGGAGCAGAGCTGAGCGGGGCGGAGCTGAGCCGGGTGACAGCCCACGAGGAGGCGCCGCCGCCCAGCCCGTCCCCGTCACACCAGCCCCCGAACCGCCCCCGACCCGCCCCCGACCCGCCCCCGACCCGCCCTCAAACCGCCCCCGACCCGCCCCCGACCCGCCCCCGACCCGCCCCCGACCCGCCCTCAACCCGCCCCCGACCCGCCCCCGACCCGCCTACGCCCCGCCCCCCATGGTGGAAAAGACCCATAGTCCGGACCCTTAAATATGGGACCTTTTCAGGCACCCATGCGGAAGGGTCCGGTCCCTTAATTTCGGTCCGGTGAATTATTTAGCTCCATACCTACACACTGTTAAAGCAAGAGTGCAACTGCTCAACACTTGTAAGTGTGCAACTTCCAGTCTAGCACTTACAAGTGTAAAACTCGGCAGTTGTGCAATTTGCACGTGTCAAACACTGGAATGACAAAGTTGTGACATAATGCCTTTTAAAGGCACTAAAACAGCCTCAAATAGCACCTTTAGAGGCCAGTAGCGCCTTTGTAAAGGCACTGTTTCACTTACGCCTCTAAAAAGGCATTAGATAGCACCTTTGTTTTTTCAGCGAACTCAGCAGTTGCACGTTTTGTAAGTGTTCAACTCGACAGTTGTGCTCTTGCAGGTGTTCAACTACCGCGTGAAACACTTCCCTTGTTAAACACCGCCAAGTGTACAACTGTCGAGTTGAACACTTCACTGTGGAAAATATTTCCGTAGATGTACAGTATATTTTGTAATTCACTATGTACAACATATCTCGTACATGTACGACTTTACGCTTTTCGACTTTGTTGCTCACCAATCCATTCTGAATTGAAACGTATAGTTATAAAAAAAAAATTACAATAAGAATCGTAATTGTACAAGACCTCTCATGGAAAATTTTCCCGTACCTGGAACAAGAATTTCTCACAGTGTTACAAGTGTGCAACTGGCAAGTTTGTCACTTGCGATTGCACAACTGCCGAGTCTTACACTTCGACGTGTTAGACTGAAAGCTGCACACTTACAAGTGTTGAGCAGTTGCACACTTAGTTTATCAGTGTATACCTACACTTTTGGATTTACAATTTTTAATATAAAATTTAAAAAGAAAAAAAGAAGGAAAAAACATGGTTTTCTTTTGTCTTGGACTTTTCCCTTTCTCTCCCTTACTTGTCATTTACACCCTTACTTTACATTACACCGCATATCGAATGATCAATTACGTACCTTACCCGTGCGGATTTGAACCTTGGCCTTTTTTGTTGCGACTCCGTCACGTTGACCACCGGACCACTGGGACGCGATGTGTTGGTCGGCCCTAACCCGTCCCCGAACCGCCCCCCGCCCCAGCCCTGCCTCTGCCCCCGCCCGCGACCCCCAACCCCCCGGCCATGCGCCCGCGGCCATGCCCCCCGCCCTGCCCACCCGTCCCGGACCCCGCTCCTAGCCTAGCCTCTCCACCACGTGATTGTTTTTTGCCGCCTCGCCACCGCTGTAAAGGGTGACTTGCCTCCTTTTACTGCTACGTAAAACCGCCGGCTGCACAACTGCGGGGTGATCTGCGCACACATGTG
>JAHWGI010000343.1:0-52500 GCA_029379305.1 Frankliniella fusca | reverse complement strand
TGTAAAAGTAGTTGTGCCGAGTCGGTCTTTTAGCTTTCACGCCTAGCGACATTCATTTGATAAGAATAAGAATAATATTACAAATAAGATTAATAATAATAATAATAATAATAATAATAATAATAATAACAACAACAACAATAACAACAATATTAAAAGCACTTGGGTGACTTCGACACCTTAGACTGAAAGGCACGCAGTTCAGCCGCGCGTTCCGAAAGGCACGCAGTTCAGCCGCCCATTCGAAGACTAACGCAGTTCAGCCGCGCGTTCCGAAAGACACGCAGTTTACCGCTCTAGACATAGGAACTGCGTGAGTCTCGGATTGAGCGGCTGAACTGCGTGTCTTTCGGAGCGCGCGGCTGAACTGCGTTAGTCTTGGAACGGGCGGCTGAACTGCGTGCCTTTCAGTCTAAGGTGTCGACTTGATTGCCGACACGAACCCTTGCTGCTCCTCCTTGCGATGACGTCGAGGGCGAGGTGTTCTATCCCTATCCTCGAGATGGCTCTGTGTCGGCCCATTAGGGATGACTTTAGGGGAAAGGTGCTCTATCCATCCCTATCCTCGAGATGGCTCTGTGTCGGCCCATACGGGATGACGTTAGGGGAAAGGTGTTCTATCCCTATCCTCGAGATGGCTCTCATACCTGACCACAGCTCCGCAGAGGCTGCCGCTGGCACAGTGAGTCCGGCGCGCGCGGAGAGGTGGGGCGAGGCGGGGCGAGGCGGGGCGAGGCGGGGCGGGGCGGGGCGAGGCGATGCTGCGGGCGACACGGAACAGGAAACAGGGAACGCCTCTGATTTATACTGCAGCCCTGCAGGGCTACATCCTGTGGGCCTTGGGGACCCCGTTGGCTGCGGCCCCCACCGCCATCACCACCACCACCCTGTCCCCCTCCCGACTGCTTTGTTACAGCCTGGCTGCTCCTGCGCGCTGGAGGAGGACAAGGAGGAGGAGGAGGAGCTTTTTGTCGCCGTCGACTGCCGCTGCCGGTCCCGCAGCCGCGAGGCGCGGCGGGTATTAGAATTCCTACGCTTTACCGTCGCTCATATCTCGGTAAAGCGTGTTGAATTCTGAAACTCGCTGCGTGGCTCGAGTCGTCGTGGGACTTCAAACGCGACGCAGCCCGCCCGCCTCCACCGCCGTCGCCGTCGGATGAGAAACTCGCGCGCGCTGTTGCGGGTGCGCCGCGGAAGTTATTAAAGCGACACGCCGCCGTGAATGCAGCTGTGTGTCGAAATGTTTTGTAAAACTTTGTCTTGAGATGCGGCTGGATGTGAATTTTTGAGCACTATTCGTCTGTGGAAATGAGCAGTTCCGCGAGTTTTACGCGTCTCTTTGATAAATAGTCGCAGGATCCACTGTGAAAAATATCTTTGTAGATTAACGATAAATTTTGTAAATCGTGATTTACGAAATATGTTGTAAATTTAAGACGGACCTTTTTTGCTCGTGAATGAGTTTCAAGCCGATATGTAGTGCTTGTAATTTTACGATTTCTAATTGTAATTTTACAACTGCACTTCGTGGAAAATTTTCCCGTAAACGTACGACTATTTTTCACAGTGCCTACGGGAAAATTTTCAACGAAGTGGAGCTGTAAAATTCCAATTATAAATGTAAAACTAGCTCTACGTGTCAACTTGAAAGTCAGTCACGAGCAAGAAAGAGTCGTCGTAAATTTACAACATATTTCTTAAATCATAATTCACAACAAAACACAAAATTTAATCTAAAAATATATTTTTCACAGTGGTGTCTAATATGTGCTCACATTTTCACATTAAATAAATGCGGCTATTTCGTTTTTATGGTGCGTGCTGAAATATTCGCCTTCCATGTGTCTCGGGCCCTAACTTTTCGTCCATTGTTCCCACTGTCGCAGAACATGTTGTTGGGACGCAATATAATACACGTGCTCATTAAATATATAGAGGTATGAGGAGTTGTAGCGCTGCGGGTGGAGGGGAGGTTGGCACGCCGGCTCACCCGCCCCGCCCGCCCCTGCTGCCACCGAGCCCCGGCTGGAGTTGTCGAGGACACTTCCGACGCTCCGGAAATAGAGATCCCAACGATCTGTGTGGAGCAGGGGGCGCGGTGGGGCGGGGCGGGGAACAGAATGGGGACATAACGTACGGGGTCACGGCAAATACCTGCCGCAACTGATGGATCGTCATGCGCCGAAGATTGAATAACGATTCGACGGACGGTTGCGCACATCAATTGCTTTCTATCCAACTCTTTTTGTGGAAGACCCCTCTGTATTATACCTGAACGAGAATAGACATTTATGGAAAAAAAGAAAAGAAAAAAGTTTACTGGCACAGCAATTGTTATCAGTCACATACCGCAGGCCTTTTGAATGAAGTGTTACCTTTAAGACAAAAATTGCCTGCTTTGTCATTTCAAGTGTTCAACTGGCAATTGACAATTAGTGTTGCGCGGTGATAATCAGGCCATAAGGTTACTGTCAGTTGAACATTTAAATGGCTATGTTTTCATGACCATGTCAAATTCATACTGTGCCCTTGCTTGCTTTCCAGGTGAAAATTCAAACCCGAGGAACAGGATGGTGTTTACAAACAGTAGTAAGCAAATTTTTTTTTATTAATTTCGAAAGTTGTTTGTTCAATGGGTTGCCCTACGCTTGTGTGCTGTGTACTGTGTACTCTGCATATTCAACAGCAAGATTTATGTTGCAGAAGTGGTGGATTTCAAGTACTGGTGCATCACATGCGACTCAAGTGATTACAGAGTCATTTTTTCCTGCTGTTGGATATGTAGTGTAGGCTGTACCTTATTTCGAGCACTGTTTGTGTTGTGCGGGTTTGCGTGTGTGTGCGTATTTGTATTGTAAAACCTCAACACGGAGGTGTTGACATTATCGTGTGATTGTAGTATACACTCTGCTCTGTAAAACAAAAAAAAAAAAATAGCGTGCAGTTTGCCTGCCATCTGGTCCGTAATTTTTCCGCTCAGTCGAGACCTGGAGGGTTTGGAGGGTACTTCATTTTTCGGAATTTGTATTAATTTGAACTACAAAAAAAAGCTTAGGTTATACAGTTACTTCTTGTATAGAAAGGGCCGTAATCTAAAATTACGAGCGATAGATGGCAAATTGACAGGGCCTTCTGTAGTATTTTCTCTAACTCTGATAATGAAAGAGTGTACAATGTACACTGATTAACCAGTGTATATGGATGCTCACTGATTGATCAGTGTACATTGTACACTCTTTCATTCTCAGAGTAGGCATTTCCAACACTGTACGGGCATCTGTATTGTATTGTAGTTTGCCTGTCTTTCGACGATCGCCGCAGATCAGTGAAGTAGAATAGCGTGTGTCTTGACAACAGCGTTTGATAGAAAGTCGGTGCACGCAGTGCTTTAACATGTTTCCGTTGCTGAGCGTAAAGCCAAATAATGGCAAAGTCTACACTTTTAAAACCTTGTGAATAAAGAGTTGGTATTACAAACATAATAGTTTCATAAGCTGCGAAGTATTTGTCTGCATCGCAATTGCTAAGTATTTCTTCGCAACATACAAACTATTTAGTTTGCAAGGCGTAAAAATTTCCTGCGCTTGCACAGCGTTGCGAACTATTTTGTTTGTAATGCGAACTTTTTATTCGGAATGCGCAACATTCAATTTCGTTGCAACGATTGCTCGGAAGGTTTAAGCAGTGTTCAAATACCGTAGAACCACGCTACAAAAATCACTCTAGCACGTAGCGCGTGCGGCACTATACGGTCCGCGGTCCCCTCTCCCCGCGGAGCGTACTCGTACTTGTCTCCATTCATCTTTTGTGAGCGCTCTCTCTCTCTCTCTCATCCGAGCTCTCATCTGTTGACTGCCATATTGCCGAACGCCCCGCGCGCCAGCAGCGGCGCCAACCAACCTTGTCCCGGCGGCGTACTATCATACTGCAATTAATAATTTCAGGGTCTGCTACAGAAGTTTATACAAGCAAGTCTAACTATCCGTAAATTGGGTTCTGGTCGTTGTTATGGCAACCGTCCCCGCCCTCGCGCCGCCTAGCTCTCAGGCCCGCGGCCTGCTTCGTGCCCGCTCCCCGCGTGGAGTAGTGCCATCAGATAATTACATCCACCCACACCTCTTCTTGTGGTGCGACCGATGAATGTCCGGAGGAGAACGCGCCCATCCACGGCCCGCCCTGGCTCACTGCAGCTTGCAGAGCACATCTCATTTTATTTTTGTATTTTTTTTTTTTTTTTTTTTTTTTTAATTGTTTCAAATGCCGTGGGACGAAAGTTGAATTGTGCGCTCGTATGTTTAGCATGGCATGCCAGCGTTGCTTGGGGCGTGCGTCCAAAATGTTTTGTATGAGAAATTTAAGTAGAGTTGGCGCCGGGGGCCACTGCAGCGCGCGCAGGGTAGGGGCATGGTGTGCGCGAATGAAAGAGGGAGATAGAGTGGGGGGAGAGGGAGGGAGGGAGTGGGAGGGGGGGAGGAGGGGAGGGAGGGAGGAGGGGAGGGAGGGAGGAGGGGAGGGAGGGAGGAGGGGAGGGAGGGAGGAGGGGAGGGAGAGGGAGGGAGGGAGGAGGGGAGGGACGGGGGGGATTGCGAAAGGGAGAGAAATGGCCCCGGCAAAGCGAGTGTGACCGCGAGTGTACTCCCACGGCGCACACAACTTTGTGACAGTGGTGTTACAAATGCGAGCCGCGCTGAGTGAATGGTCGGGAAATCCTTTCCACAAATCGCTTTCGCGACTTGCGCGCGCGCGGCGGGGCGGGGCGGGGCGGGGCGGGGCGGGGCGGTGCGGGGCGGGGCGGGGAGCCCGCCCAGGCGGGCCCACAGGAGGGGCCCTCGGGACGCGGAAGGAACCCGACAATGGCCATCGGTCGGCGGACTTGTGCGGCAAATGTATTGACTGAGTGGCGTCGAGAAGAGTTGCGAAGAGGGGGCCGGCCGGCAGCGGAACACAAGTTAAGCCAGTAGGTCAAGTGGAGCCGCAATAATCCCGCGATTGTTGAGTACAGAACTGAAAGGTTATCTACCGCGGTGAAGCTTTATTTGACAGCGAGCCCCCCTTCCCTCCTTCCCTCCATAGGGGAATTTATTTTACCGCAATGTTGTCGCACATGGCTACAAGTAGATATTCTTAACCACCTCAAA
This sequence comes from Frankliniella fusca, assembly GCA_029379305.1. Classification (NCBI taxonomy): domain Eukaryota; kingdom Metazoa; phylum Arthropoda; class Insecta; order Thysanoptera; family Thripidae; genus Frankliniella; species Frankliniella fusca. The sequence continues at coordinate 47,362 of JAHWGI010000343.1, read as the reverse complement.
TTATTTTTTTTAAAAAAATTTGAATTTGTTGTACGATCTTCCTTTTTTATTGTATTAAATCTCTGCTCTCCTGTCCAAGACGTGACAGCGCTATGAAATAATCTCAAAAACTCAGAAAATAAAGAATTAGAAGTTGTCTTCCCATGTGAAAGGAGTGCGCACGTGGAGATCCTTTCTCTCTCCCCCCCCACCTCTCTCTCTCTCTCTCTCTCTCTCTCTCTCTCTCTCTCTCTATCTCACTGTCTCGCTCTGTCTTTCTCTTACCCACACACAGACACACACGTGGGAGCCCCCACGTACAGCGCTCGCCGAATGCGGGATCCTATTTATGGCGCGGCCGGCCAGACAGGCAGCGACAGATAGAGTCCCGCTGCGCCCCTGGAGTGGAAAAGTGGGGGGGGGGTGAGATGGAAGGGGAACGCGCGCGGGGCGTTTCCGGTGCGAGGAGTAAGACTCATGGGCTCGGGCGGCGCTCACGGGGTTCGGGAACCATTCAGGCTGACCTCGAATACCCCTCACTCAGGAGCTTGGGCCCCCGCCACCGGACGGGGCTGGGCTGGGCTGGGCAGGGCAGGGCAGGCCGCCGGGCCCTACAAACCGCCGACACTCCTCGGCTGAATTCACGAGTCGCCGGTGGAGGCGCCGGGCCGCGCCACGCCACGCCACGCCACGCCACGCCACGCCACGCCACGCCCTCCCCAAGGAGCAGCACTTGTGAGCGAGGGTCGGGCGCGCCACCCCGTTTCGGCAAAGAAAACTTTGTAAATCTTGGCACTGTTTCCGCGAAAATCTGCGCGCGCGCGCTCGGGGCGCGGGGCTTCCCTTTGGTGGGGCGGGGCGTCGTTCCTCGATGTCGACATGAATCAAGTAGCAGTCTCCACTTACTATTGACTGTTTGTGCGTGCGCACGTGTGAGGCGTGCGTGCCGCGTGTCCAGTCCGCGTGCTCGATTGTTTTTGTTTTTATCGACACTCAGAAAAGTGTCTTCTTGTTTTCTGTGTGGCCCTTAATTTTTGAGTACATTTTTTCTTTTTGGTAGCAAAAATACTTGATATAAGGATAAATCTGTTCGCAGAACAAGTATTTTGGCTTACATCAGTAGAGCAAATGTACTCAAATATTTAAGCCCATTGAGAAATCAAGAAACACACTTTTCTGGGTGCAGTTAGCTTCCTCTGTGTACTTCAAACTGGCGGCGGTTCCTTCGCAAAATGTCTTTTTATCGCGCTCGAAATATCGACGACGCAATTCGCGTTCGAGTTAAGGCCATCTCGTTTCAATGCAAGGTCGAGAAATCCTTTTTTTTTCCTCTTCCTTTTTTATCTTTCTCATTTGTCTTTCTCCAGCTTCTCCCTCCTCTCTCTCTCTCTCTCTCTCTCTCTCTCTCTCTCTCTCTCTCTCTCTCTCTCTCTCTCTCTCTCTCTCTCTCTCCCGACCCCGCCGTCGTAGTAATGGGGTGCACGGGGCACAATGTGAGCTCACCTTCCTATTCCTCTTATATCTCGTTTCCGTCTTCCCTTTCTATACCGACGCTAATCGCCCGGGTACAAAGGCGTGCGCCCCGCCCTGCCCCGCCCCGCCCCGCCCCGCCCCGCCCCGCCGCGGCTCGGGCACTGAGGAGGGCTTGTGCCAGCGCCATCACTTTGGCCGGCCCCGGCTCCCTGCCGCCGCTGCTGCCGCTTCTGGCTCACCCAAGTACTTTCAGGGTATTACCAAAGAAATAAACCGGGCAGTGCAAGGTCGATTCGCAAGCCAAAAAAGAAGCGAGTTGGCTCGCGGGAGCAGCGTGTCCTGGACGGAAGACCCCCGCCCTACCCCCGCCCGGACCGGGCCGGCCGGGCACGCGGCCCCTCCCTCCCAGAGCCCCCTGCGCCCCTTTTGCGACGAGATTAACTGAACCGTTGTCGTCGTCTCTGTCTCCTTCTCTCTTTCTGTCTCTCTCGCTCTCTCCCTCCCGCTGCCGCACCGCCGCCCCTCCTCCTGCATTCCGCTTAATAGTACAGGAATAATATAAAGTTCAGCCACCGAACCGTGAAAAAATTAATTCATGAAATTTTTTTTCACCATTCGACTCAGAATTTCATGCTCTATCACATATTCAAAATCGCCGAAAATCCCCGCATTGGAATTTTGGTGGGAGGCGTTCAAAGTTAAAATAACCTTTAAAAAAGGTAAATTAAGCTAAATATTTATTCACACAATGTTTCTATCTCCGGATTTGAGATCTTGGTGGTTATAGTCTATACTAACCATCCTGAACCCGAATCGGGATGTTGCCGAAACACTTTCCGCCTCCTACTGGTTCAAAATCCAAGATGGCGTCCCCAAAAGGGCCTAAATGATCAAAATTTTAAATCATGCCTATACCGACGAGTTTGGTATCGTTTCGCGGGTTTCTGAGGTAGCTGAGCCCGAAAATGAGTGTCCCGTGACTCCCCGGCAACCGGAAGTACCGAAATCAAGATGGCGGCCGTAGCCCGCCACCATTTAAAATGCGTTCGCGGCTCTTCTGACGTACAGTTTGTCGCTGAATGTATAGGTGTTGGTGTCCATGCCAGTATGTGTGTTAAAAATACACTGCAAACCGAAGTGTGTACTTAGTACACACATATTTGTGTGTACTTGCAAGCACACACCTACAGGTGTGTACTTGCCATAGTACACGCGTATTGGTGTGCACTTAGCATAGTACACACTTATCTGCCCGTGTACTTGCCACAGTACACACACACACTTACAAGCCACTTGTACCTGTACCTCGGCAAGTACATGGCAAATAAGCGTGTACTATGCCAAGTACACTCCTAAAGGTGTGTACTATGGCAAGTACACGGCAAATAAGTGTGTACTATAGTAAGTACACACCGGTAGGTGTGTGCTTGCAAGTACACACAAATACGTGTGTACTTACACACTTCGGTTTGGAGTGTACATTTTGTTGATTTTTTCCATTTTTTTGTTGTAATTTTTATAAATGTTTAAAAAATATTTTTTCCCGACTTTTCTTTGATTTTTATATTGGTTTTTTTCTATTTTTTTTTGTATTTAGGATTTTTTTTTTGTAACTTATGTGAAATTTTGCGGTGTACCTTCATGTTGTCGCTTGGGGGACATCGGAATTTTGATGCAAGTCAAGTGGCAAGTCGATGTTCCAAACCTGGTCCCGATGGTATGTCATGAGAGCTTCGGTATATATGCATAACCATCTGCACTGCACGTGTATGGGGAACCCAAAATTTTCACCAAGCCCATTTTTGAGATAAACTTTTTGCCCTGGTCACTGTTTGCGCAAGTTTGCGCAAAAAACTATTATTGGGCTTGGTGAGGGGGGGTCGTAAGGAAGCTCCAGGAGCCTGAACCGCCGCGGCATCTCGCGACATGCGACTTATAGGTCAAATAAACTACTTTTTAAACCTTTTTTGACTTCTTTTGCTGAATAGAAATCATTGTGTGGCAAGTCAATACCGCCCACCAGCCTGACATTTTTTTTTCTTGTAACATACCCTTATGACAATTAGTTCCAGGCACAGCATCTACATGCGCAACTACTTAGGCTCACAGGAGGCACATCCAAAAGTAGCCTGAAATCTATGCTAAACGCGAAAACTTTTACGAAGTTTCCACTTTGAGTTCCTGTAGCGGGAAAACCGTTCGAGATAATCCAAAATGGTTTTAGGGCTAAGTACCTTGCACATTTTGGAGCAGAACACACTCGTCACGAACGCTGTAAATCGAAATTTCACTTTACGGACTTTTGCGCGTGAAAACCGGGTCGCCGTCCCACTGTGGGACGGGGCGTGGCAACACACACACACACACACACACACACACACACACACACACACACACACACACACACACACACAGAGGCATGGACACCAACACCTACATTCAGCGACAAACTGTACGTCAGAAGAGCCGCGAACGCATTTTAAATGGTGGCGGGCTACGGCCGCCATCTTGATTTCGGTACTTCCGGTTGCCGGGGAGTCACGGGACACTCATTTTCGGGCTCAGCTACCTCAGAAACCCGCGAAACGATACCAAACTCGACGGTATAGGCATGATTTAAAATTTTGATCATTTAGGCCCTTTTGGGGACGCCATCTTGGATTTTGAACCAGTAGGAGGCGGAAAGTGTTTCGGCAACATCCCGATTCGGGTTCAGGATGGTTAGTATAGACTATAACCACCAAGATCTCAAATCCGGAGATAGAAACATTGTGTGAATAAATATTTAGCTTAATTTACCTTTTTTAAAGGTTATTTTAACTTTGAACGCCTCCCACCAAAATTCCAATGCGGGGATTTTCGGCGATTTTGAATATGTGATAGAGCATGAAATTCTGAGTCGAATGGTGAAAAAAAATTTCATGAATTAATTTTTGCCACCCCATCTGCTATGATTCCTGTACTATAATTAATGACAGGTCTCGTTACGGTCGCTGTGCTCGGGCGCCACGGGTTCTCTCAGCACGCGGCGCCAACAAAATACTATTTGACAACAGCCATTCCGGCAGAGCGACTTCAAAATGGACCATTTCAGGTTTAAAGTACATTCCCGTCGAAGCCAACTGCCGATTGCGTTGTCAGCAAGATATTTTATGCCCCCCCTTTTTTTTTGTTTTCTCTTTTCAAAGAGAAGTGGGAAGAGGGAAAAAGAAAATATTTTAGCGCTGAAAAGGCCGCAAGCCAGCGTGGTCCCCGGGTCGGGTCTGGACTTACTGCGCGGCCGCCTGCCCGGGCCGACCCCACCACCACATTGTGCCCCAGATATATTCCACTCGATATTGCCTCTCCCTCGTCCCACATATACTATATGGTGACGATAATTGCCTCGCGAATTAGTATATAGACGCAGAAAAACGAATGTTGAGGGCAAGGCGGGCAAGGGGCGACTCCGGCTACAATGGCCTCGGCGCCGTCCGCACCGCACTGTTAAAACCTTGCGAAGCATCGTTCTTGCGAAGGAATCGGCTGCTTCGCACGAGGGGGCGACCACTTCCCTTTAATGTGTGTGTACACATGATTCCCAGAATGATTGATTCCCAATGATTCCCATCAATGTCTTTTCATTTCTAACTTTTTCTAGCGACATAATACGAAAATTTCGGCTTCTCATAACTGATTTCTGGTGTTTCCTGCTTAGTTGTAGTGGTTTTCATTGATTGCCCATAAATTTTATGATGATGATTCCCAGGCTTGTGTACACATGATTACCAGAATTATCGCCCCCTCGGCTTCGCATTGTGAAGCATTTCTTTCTATAACACACCCAGAATACGGTTCTGCTGAATCAACGGATTTGACGTTGAATTGGAATACAGGCAATTTTTCCCAGGATTCATGGAAATTTTCCTGATGATTCAAAAGAATTCCCGTTCGTAAGCTTCACAGATGTCCCCCTGATCTTATTTCTTTGTGTCTCACACTTGAAGGTATGTGAACGACCCCTCGCACACCTTAAAGCAAATCTGGTGTGTATGTTCCGTGAAACCTTCTCAACACAACCAAGTGTGTAAGAATACACTGTTATTCAACAATGAATGTGGCGTCAAATTCGTTTCAATGTGAAACTTGTCATATTCGTTTAAGTAACAGTGTTATTCAATTACTGTGACGTCACGTTCTTTTTCATGTGAAGTGTCACATTTTTAAAAATGTAATGTCACATTCTTTTCAAGGTGAATCGGCCAGAATATGCGGGCTAAATTTTATTGTCACATTCATAAGAATGTGACATTAATAGTAAAAGGAAATGTGACATTTTTTACATGAAAAAGAATGTGACGTCACAGTATTTGAATAACAGCGAATGTGTCTCATTCATTTGAACGTGAACTTACTTGAATTGATGCTCAAATGGCGCCAGGCTCTGCCGATTCACGTTTAAACGAATTTGGCACAGCATTCGAACGAACGTGACACGATTCACATTGAAACGAATGTGACGTCACATTCGTTGAAGAACAGTCACTGTGAAAAATACTCGTAAGGGTTACGGGAAAATTTTCCATGGTAAAAGTCGTAAAATTACAATTTGAAATTGTAAATTTACAAGCACTACCTATCGACTTGGAATTGACCGACGAGCAAGAATGGGCCGTCGTAAATTTACCACATATTTTGTAAATCAAAATTACAAAAAATGTCGTAAATTTACGAGGGTATTTTTCACAGTGGTGTCAGAGAAATACACAACCGCGAGTAAGAGTGTGGTGGCGATGGATATACATTTGCTTTTGCAAGTGTGTGTGCGGTTCACTCTGCTGTCACGCCTTTGGCAGAGGGTGACGTTAGCCGAAAGTACGACCGTGTGCCCAGCCGCAGGTGTAATGGGTCGAGGATGCGTGAGTGGTCGCGGAGGTGCGAGGCCGTTTACGGTCCCAGATAGTAGTGTGATTTACTGGCCGACTTGAGTGGGTTAGTGTGGGGTGGACAGGGTGGGGCCGCGGGATGTAGTGCGGTGGGGTGGCGGAGCGTGGCGGGGCGGGGCGGGGCGCGGTGGGGTGGGGCGGGGCGGGGCGTGGGGTTAGAAGTGTCGTTAAAGGGCGAGGCGACGCGAGCGGTGGGCCGCACAAGGATATTTTGATTGGTCAGGAGGGGAGGAAGGAGAGGGGTGCGCGGTGGGGAGCCAGCCTGGCTGGCGCCTCTACCTCACCCCTCACCCCCCCTCTCTCTCTCTCTCTCTCTCTCTCTCTCTCTCTCTCTCTCTCTGACCTCCTCTCTCTCTTACCGCCTCTCTCGGTCTCTCTCACGCGTCTCTCTTATTCCCTCCCTTTCCCTGTCCCTCCACACGTCATGTTAGCCCCGCCGCGCGCACTAACGCATCCGCTTTCGTGTTTAGAAGAACACCATGTCATGTTACATAATGAGCTGGCTCGGCTGCTGTGCGCGTTGTCAAGTGTGTAACTCATCGTGTTACAAAACACCTGCATAGCGAGCCGCTGCAAAACAACCCCCCCCCCCCCCTTTTATTTCTTTCCTCTACAAACCACCACGCTCGTAGCTATGTCTAGTACCCCGAACCTGGCCCGGCCCGGGCCTGCTGGAGCGCTGGTCTCCTCTCTCAGCTGGCGCCTCTACCATCCCTCTCTCTCCTACTGCCACGTACGTAATTTTATCCTTTTCTAGAGGTGCGAGCAGCAGCAGCAGCAGGTTTGGCGGCTCGTGTCTCTCAAAGCGGCAGGTCCTCCTCTGTATCACCCGAGACGCGTCGCACACGCGTGACAAAAGGAAATCACCGTTTTATAGGGAAAGCGAAAAAAAAAAACGACAACAGAGATAGTAACGTGATATTTATCGAGTTAAGTCTCGAATAACCATGCAAAGTGCACCTGCTGTTCTCCGTGTGTGCGAAGAGCCCGCATGCTGCAAATTGTTTTCTGATTAAAATTTTTATTTTTTTCGGAACCTAGATGAAATATTCTTCTTGAGTATGAGGCGGACTATCATTCGACCGAAAAATAAGATGATTTAAGTCGATCCTTGTCGGCGGCGCGCCTGCGCAGTCGCGTTCCGTGGAGCTCGCGGGTCGAGTCGGGTCGGCACAACTCTTTTGTAAAGAGCAGCCTTCCGTGCGAATCCAATTTAAAAAGTTCCGTTCCGTCCGCCGAGTGCTCTGGTCATCCATCCAGTAATTTACTAGGCGCCGCCCGCTCGCGCCGGGCCGGGCCTCCACTTCACAAGTAGCTTATGAGCGCCAATGTTTGGAAAATAAAAGATAATTGGAGATGTTTCTCTCATTTTATCGTTTGATTATCTTCTTTTTATTTATTTTAGGAGAGGGGTTGGAAGGGAAGGTGGCGCTGCGTTCTGATTTCATCATAAATTGAGTTTGTTGTTTTTTTTCTGGATGCCGAACGTGTGATTCTCCAGAGAGGGGGATTGAGAGAGTGAGAGGGGAGAGAGAGAGAGAGAGAGAGAGAGAGAGAGAGAGAGAGAGAGAGAGAGAGAGAGAGAGAGAGAGAGAGAGAGAGAGAAATATTCATACGAAGGGATCAGTCTATGGACGCGGAAAATTTACTCTTTTCCTCGGTGGCAAAGCGGGTTGTTCGGTCAGCCATCCTGCCTTGCGGGCGGGCTCTACTCTGGTCCTGGGCTTGCTCTGCCCCAGTGCCCTACCCTCCAGCAGCGCTGCTGACGCCGCCTGTCGCTCTCCGAGGAGCGGGTGAGGGGGGGGGGGGCGTGCATGGCATCGCAGTGCCATAAAACGGGCGCATCAAACCATTTACTGCTGCACTTGCATGCGACTGTGATGGCGAGCCGGCGACGACGCCAGAGGCGTTCTGGAGTGGGACGATAAGTAATTTTGAGAAAAGTATGAAGGAGATGGGTGAATTGGGGGGAGGGGATTAAATAAGCTAATTTCTCTGTTCATAAAAGCCTTATTTCGACCACGACCTCGCGTTCCTCCCACCCACCCCCTTCCCTAAATCGCGTGCAGGAGGAGGAACAGCAAACTAACGTGCATGCAGGACAGTAGTTTTGTTGCGCACCTCCAAAGTCCCTTTGCGTGCCGATCATACTTTTTAACTACGGTTGTTTGAGACAATAAATTAGGATGGATAAAATGTGTCGCAGAATTTATGACTTTATACTTGCTCGAGTGTGGGGGGGTCTGCACTGTGCATATTCGCAGGCACAGACAGACTCGCGGCCATTCGGCCGCGGTAGACGACGCGCCGGGGCTTTTAGTCGCGGACGCACCCTCTCCTCTACCCGCCAGGTTCAACCCCCTTCCCTCTTTTTCCTCCTCCACCCCACTCGGTCCCACTCGACTCCTTTCGCGACGGCATCATCTAGCGATCATATTCCTTAATATTGTTGCTCTGGTGCGCTGCTGCTGCTGCTGGCCCGGACCGCCATGAGAGCGGAGGGGGAATAAGTGCAGCAAGCTGAGTGCACGTCGTGGATGGGCGCGCCAGAGAGAGAGAGAGAGAGAGAGAGAGAGAGAGAGAGAGGGGGGGGGGACGAAGTGGCGCCTCGTGGATGAGCCAGCGCGCCACTAGACCCCAGGAAAACTGTCTCTTTCATGCTATATCTCCACTTTAGTGCGGAGAAACGCGTCGCCCCCAAGTTCCATTCAGCTGAGACTTGCTGGCTGGCGCTGGCTGGCTGGCGGACCGCTGAAAGCCAATCCCGCCGGCGGCAGCCGCGTGGCGGCGGTCATCCGTGGCCCCGGACCGGGAGCGTGTAGCCCGCAGACCAGTAAGGGCCGGACCGACCCCGCCCCGCCCCGCCACGCCCCGCCCCGCCCCGCCACGCCGCTATCGGACTGCGCGATCACGTCTCCGCATTGTGATGATGTGTTCATTCCGCTGCCACTGCTGCTAGCAGAGGCAAAGCAAACTTGTCCATTTTACGTTCCCCTTCCTCCTTTTTCTTTTTTTCCCTTTTGGTGTGACGTGTGTGTTCCCCCCCCCCTCTCTCTCTCTCTCCCTTTCCTATCTCTCGGGCGGCCGCGGAGGTGGCGGGGAGAAGACCTCCACACGTATACCTCTCTAACACCTCCTTAGAAGCCCTCCCCCTACCCCAGCCGGGCGGCCCGGACCCCCGCCCTGCCCGGCCTGACAGCCCGGCCTGCTCAAATAGACACCCTGCTGCTCCTCGTCACCCCCACTCCCCTCTCACCCTGGGGACCCTCCCCTCCCCTCCCCTCCCCTCCCCCCCCCCCTCCCCCCCCCCTCTCGGGGCCGACAGCAGGAGAGGATCGCACGCGGCCTGAAAAATCGGGTCAGACATTTTTGAGAGATTGCCGTGTCACTTTGCGGATGTGACAGTCTAGATTCGGTGAGACGGCAAGACGCGCGGCTGCTGGCAGGGGTAGGGGGGAGGGGATGAGAGAGAGAAAGAGAGAGAGAGAGAGAGAGAGAGAGAGAGAGAGAGAGAGAGAGAGAGAGAGGCGCAAGAGCTCCGCGTGCGTGTGAGCGAGGAGAGCGCGAGGGAGAGCCGCGCCAGAGGGAGAGAAGTGTCAAAAAAAGTGTACATGTCTGTGTCGTGAGCAGGCAAATGGATGCCAGGAGCAGCACTGTCTGTATTGTCATTCTGCGTGATCTTTACATCCTCTCTACTTCATGCTCGACGTAAATTTTACATTTACTTCACGTTTATTTCGTACTCGAGACCGCGCCTCTTTCTGTACCGAGTTTGGCGACAAAAGTCCTTGTTGGGTCTTCTTTCTTTTTTTCCCCTGTCATAGCCCATGCTGCTAGCTCGCAGTCGCGCGTCTTTCCCCTTTTTCCTTTTTTTTCCCTTGTTGGAGTATTCATATAACACGGCGACGTGGCGACTTTTTTTTTTCGGAGCAGCGCGACGAGACGCGCCAAGCGAGGCGTTCAAATGCAACGAATTCAAAGAGATGGCAAACACGACAACTTGCAAACAAAATGGATTCTCCCGCCAGCCGAGTGGAAACATCGATGGCGGGACGAGGCGGGCTCTGTAGGGCAGGCGGGAGGAAACAGGCGCTGACCCCGTGTGCGGCGCCCTCACCCTGGTTTGACGTGTGATTTCAGGAATCCAGGAAAACACGGTAAAAACAATGTCTGAATTTTTGAGGAAAAGGTGAAACTTTTGAGGATCCTACTTAATTTGAGGAAAACTCCACATATTTTGAGGAAGTCTCCTCAAAAATTGAGGGGAGTCTCATATTTTGAGCAGACTTCCTCAAAATATGAGTAGTTTTTCTCAAATGACGTGGGATGCTCAAAGTTTTCCCTATTCCCTCCAAAAATCAGACATTGTTTATACGTGAATAAGAAAGAAACAAAAAAGAAAAATAAAGGGCAAATTGTGATTCGACATATTTCTGAATGTCCGGATTGTCAACTTTGCTATTATGAATCTTATAAAGTGTGAGAAAGTGAGAGTGTTTTGGTGAAGCTCGAGAAAGTGTTGTGGGGCGTATTTCTAGAAGTTACGGTGTTAATGTTCGGTTAATGTTGCATGCATCCTTGTTTCCCAAGTATTGCTATCATCATTAGTATCCTAGGTAGCACATCTAACCTTCTTCCTCTGTTCCAGGAGACGAAGACGACCGCTTCGCATCACGAGACGAACATTACGAACAACTAAACAGTGAGTACACCGCTAAATAACATCACTCCCCCATATACGGCAGTCTCCTTTTATCCCGACTCTTAACGTTATCCCAGCTCGCTCCCGCCCAGACGCTTCCTTCGTTAGGGAAAAAGTGCCAAGTCATGTCGGGATATCAGTCTTGTGTGAAAGGTGAGGCGAGCTCGCAGCGCGCCCTACAGCTCCTCACGGGAGAGAGAGAGAGAGAGAGAGAGAGAGAGAGAGAGAGAGAGAGAGAGAGAGAGAGAGAGAGAGAGAGAGAGAGAGAGAGAGAGAGAGAAATTTTAAGAGTGGGTGAGTGCGTGTGAGCGAGCCGGCTCACCGTTTCCGTTACGTGTCTGGTTCACTGTTGAAAATTAGAACTGAAATTTTGACCGTTTGGCACTGTTATTATCTGTTTGAATCGAAAACAAGTTTATAGGATGACCATAACCGAGCCAATCGATCCCTTTTGTAAAAAAAACTATTTTCAGAAATAGACGAAATTAACGAAAGCCTAATTTTGTTCTCCTAAAATTCCCAAGTCGATACCAGCTGTCCCAAAATTTTCGTAATTTTGCAATTATTAAAATCGTCGCTGTACGACAATTCTCATGGAAAATTTTCCCGTAACCAGACATTTCTCACGGTTCCACATTCGGACCACAATTGTCCCCCATGTTCTGTATTGTCGCTCTCGATCGCTCTCTTAGGTGTCTTTTTAGGAAAGGGAACCTTCAGTATTTAAACAAATCAGTCTAAAATTTCAACTGAGGCATTTCAAACAAATCCTTTTTTGAACTGCATTTACTTTTCTTATTGGTTTCCCTATGCCCCGCTTCTTATCTCCCGCCGCTGCGTGCATTCCCTCTAAATCTCCTACAAGGAATTTTTTCGTATAATACAAAGAATTCTATGCAACCGTAATATACAGGAAATTTCCTTGTCTTACATAAAGTTCACCTTGTATTATGAAAGATTTCTCTTTGTAGGTATTACAAAGTTTCGTCTTTGTATTACGTAAAAAATTTGGCTTTGTTTTACGGTTGCACAGAATTCTTTGTAATACATCCATTTTCTCTGAAAGGATTTAAGAGTGTTGAGGAATGGGGAAGGCAAATAAATGAAATAATTCCTCCGTCATTAACAAACACCGGTGGGTACATCTCGTTTACGCTAGAGCCCCGCGTGTACACACGCTGGACCGGGCTGGGGGCGGGGCCGGCCCCCACGGGGTGCACCCGCACTCGCCTTCCGCCCGCCCCCGTTGCTCCCCGCCCCGCCGGTAGATGAGAGATTTGGCAACGTTCGGCGGAGGGGGCCGCGCGGCGGCATAGCTCCATCTAGCGGCAGCGGGCCCAACTCTGTGGACTCCTCCCTGGGCGTGGCTCGCAGGGGGAGGAGGGGGCCCGCGCCCCCCGCTGTACCGGCTGCTGCTGCTGCTGCCGCTGAATAGCGATCCTTATAGGAATCAAGGTGTGTGGGAGACAGTAAGAGTGAGCTGTGCCGGCTGGGCCCCAGCAGGTTGTGGCGGCCCGGGCGTCTTGTTTATCGAGGGGAAACAAGTTTGAAATTTTTGCGTACTCTTCGTAATTCAGGGAACTTTCGAAAAACTTTTTAAAAAATCACGAAAATTCAAGAAAATTTAGAAGAAAAAAAAACAGGAAAGTTTGGGTTGAACTTGAATGAAATTCCCTTCAAAATTCCCCCCAAAAAAAACTCAGAAAAGTTTGGGTAGAATTTGAATGAAATTAACTTGAAAATTCACAAAAATTCTATACTAATTCACCAAAATTCACAACAATTCGATATACAAATTCACGAAAACTCACGAAACTTGTACACCGAAATTCAGAGTTGTTGTCCTCTCGGTTAGTGTGATGTGAGAGCGTTGCCGGCTCCCCTCTCACCGCCCATAGCTACGTGTTTTACTGACGGGTTGCGTCGCGCTGCTGTCCCCTGGGCTGGGCTGCTGTGGGCTTCTCTGCGCCGAGCTGGACAGCGTGGCCTTCTGGACTACCGCCACCCGGGCGCGCGGACTGCAGGCGGGCGAGCACACCCACCTCTCTGTCGCAAAATAGAAGATTGATGTTTATCATTGCCCGGAGCTACATTTGATTATGTTTTTACAGAACGCCTGCACTGTATAAATCAGTTACACCGTGGAAAATATTTCCGTAGGTGTACAATACATTACTATGTAACATATCTTGTATACATACGACTTTACACTTTTCGACTTTGTCGCTCACCAATCCATTCCGAGTTGATACGTATAGTTAAAAAAAAATTACAATATGAATCGTAACTGTACAAGACCTCTCATGAAAATTTTCCAGTCCCGGTGCAAGAATTTCTCACAGTATACTCACAGTCACATTTCTTTTACTGCTGAAACTGTCACATTCGAAAGAATGAGACAATAATAACCGAAAGAATGTGACGAATTTCACTCAAAATAGAAGGTGACGTCACAGTTTCGATCCTGGTCCAGATCCATAAATAATTCTTTTTTTTTTTAAACGCTTATCCAATCGATCTCTAGTATGGTGTGTGAGTGCGCACACGTGTGCGTGTGTGTGGACGTGCGCGCGTGCTCCTCTCCTCCAAGTTTTAGACGCGAGCCTGCTGTCACGACCAGCTCGGCTGATCCCCCCCTTGATCCTTCTCTCCGCCTACTGCATATCCTCTTCCCGCCCGCGCGCTCGCGCACACAAACACACACAGACACACTCTCTCCCTCCCACACACACGCACACACGCGCACACACACACACACACACACACACACGCACCGTTCTGCTCGCGGTGGTGGCTCCTTCGCTGGACGTGGACGCGCGCAGAATAGACCTGGAAGTTTGTCTAAGGTACTTGCTTGTGAACGCGACGCTCGCGTGGGCGGGGCGGGGCGGGGCGGGGCAGAGGGGCGCGCACCTTGCGAACGCCAGGCTGAATGTTTGTTGCGGGCTGAAAGTTTTAGCCCGCGCCGCGCGGGTCGTTGCTCCGCGTGTTGCTCCGTAACCCATCAGAAGAGCGACCCCCGCCGCGCCCCACCCGACCGCCCACAGCGCCCCGCCGTGCCGCGCAGCCGCGCAGCCGCGCACTGAGAACCATGAAATAGCACAGGCCGATTGATATTGGTTTCTTATAATAACCTTTATGTTGGAGGAAATGTACCACAGCGCTGCTGCTGGCTGGGATTGCTGTCGCGCATCTACCCGCATAAAAAGTGTGGGAGAGAGAGAGAGAGAGAGAGAGAGAGAGAGAGAGAGAGAGAGAGAGAGAGAGAGAGAGAGAGAGAGAAGGGAGGGGGAAGAAGGAAAGGGTGAGGTGAAAGGCCCGCGCGAGCGGGGTCCGGACAAGAGGTCGTGGGGGCGGAATGGTAGGCCAGAGAGAACACGAATGGACTTTCCTAAAATGAATCCCAACCGCAATAATGATAATAAAATTGCAGCCGCACGGCGGACATGGCAGGCGGGCAGGCTGGTTGTCGCGGGGCGGGGCGGGGGGGCGGGGCGGGGCGGGGGGGCGGGGCGGGGCGGGGCGGGGCAGAGCGGGGCGGGGCGGGCCCAGGCTGTCGGACCCCTGCCAGCCAGCGGCCCTCCTCTCCCGGGCTATTACAACGTTTGTGTACCATTCATTGAAGAGCGTGTGTCTGCGCGGGTGGCGCGGCAGGGAGGCTGAACTCTGCCCTTCTCTCTCTCTCTCTCTCTCTCTCTCTCTCTCTCTCTCTCTCTCTCTCTCTCTCTCTCTCTCTCTCTCTCTCTCTCTCTCTCTCTCTCGCTCCCCGGCTCCTACCCCTCCCACGCTATGCTCCGCGGGAGGAGGGTGCGTTGTGACACACGCGTGTACTCGCCGCTAAGCACCCCTGAATTAAATATTCTGTTAGCGTACTTGTAATATTGTGGTGACGGCGGGCGTGCGGATTCTCCTCTCTCCCGCACAAGGGTAAGGGCCCCCGGGGGGAGGGGAGGGGGGCGTCCTTCTTGCCGCAGGGCTTTACATTTATATCGCTCAGAAACAACATGCGCGCGCGCGAATGCAAAGCGCGGACGGTCATGAGGAGGGTCATGGGGGAGGGGAGGAGGAGGAGGAGGAGAGGGCATGTGATCTAATTGATGTCGCTTGAAGCGCCGCCCCCGCTGCCGCAGGCATGGCTACCCCGCGCCGGCACTGCGGCTTTAAATGTCGCTAGAAAAAGAGAGCAAAAAAACCTCTTGTAAATTGTCGGTGGGTCTGCAAGGTGCCTGGCTGGCGCTATATATTTGAGAGGTCTGCTGTAGAGGTCCGTAGGGTCTGGAGAGGTCGCGCCCGCGCCGCCCCATCCCTTGTGGACTTTGTTGATTGCCCTCCCAGCCCCTCAGGAGGCGTCACGAAAGGGGTTCCCAATCTTTTGAAAGGCAGCAGCAGTAGCAGCGCCCGGGATTGGGGCGAAGTGGGGGGGGGGGGGCGTCGGTTAGGGGCGTGTTCAGGCTGCTGCTGCGGATGAGAGATTACGCCTAAAGTGGAGCGGATGCATTCTGAAATATAAATAAAATGAAAGAGAAAATAGGTGGAAGGGACTGGAGGGAGGAAGCAGGGACTTATGGGACGTGGCGTGGAGGGTTTTGGTGCGTGGTGGGTGGTGCCCGTACCAGTTGGCAGCTCGTATTACCCTCAGCCTATAATCCCACCCTCAGAGCTGGCCGAGTCGACTCTCCAGGACAGGAACTTCAAACTTGAGTGTGAAAATGTGTCCCTCCTTAGTGACAGTGACTGGGTGGCCAAAAGTCAGGGAAATGCCACGAAAAATGCTTCATGTCAGGGAAATTTCTTCAGTCGACTGCATTTGCCAATCATTCTTGCAGCGCAGATTTTTCACTTTTTTTAACGGTTTTATACCCCTTAAATTCTTGCGTTCATGTCAGGGAAAAATACAATTTTGACTTGGAAATGTCAGGGAATTTTACTTTCCAGATTGTGTGGCCACCCTGATCTAGAAAGTAACCCTGATGACAAAAGTGGGAAATGTGTGTCGGGTGGTTCGAACGTTTCTCTCCGAACACTAAAACTGAGATTACTGTCCCAACTACCGGATACAGAAATAAGACGATCGTTGTGTCCGCGGTCGTTGGTCTGTAGACACGTACTCGGGCACGTTCCTAACTCTGCGACAGCCGTTGTTCTACTATGGACGCGTGCCATTAGACTAACTTAAAAGCCTCTATAACGACAAACCGTCGTCAATGTAATGATTGATGTTTTTTTTCCTTCACTTAAATGGTGGAGGAATCATATGGAGAGTGCATCGAGAAACGTTTTCTCTATGATTGAGAAACGAGGCATATGTCACGTGTCAGGTAAGTTTTTTTTTCTTTTTTCCCAGTATAAAAGGCTTGTTATTGTGGGAGGATATGACAGTGCGCAGCTAAGGCGGGGGTCACGTTGGGGATGAAGTGTGGGTTAGGGGCTGTGGGGGGGGGGCGGTGAGGGGCGTCGAGCGTGGTTGGTAGACGCGCCGCAAATGGATCGTATTAATTCAGCGGCACGGGGTGCCTGGGGGTGCACTCAGAGGGGTTTGGAGGGGGCAGGGGTGCAGGGGGCTGCTAAGGGGGTCGGTATGCCTTACCGAGCCCTTAGCGAGCACAGCCACACGCTTTCACCATCCCCACGCAACTAGTGCGCAGTTGTGTGTATTCGAGCACCCCTTTACCCCCATCCAACTACCCCCTCTCAGCGCTTCAGCCACCCCCTACCCCTACTATCTCCCCACCCCCTCCCTCTCACGCTCGGCATACCGGACCCTCAAAATCCCTTTTTGTCCCCGAATATATCTCCTATGCTTCCAAACCCCTCCCCTCCACCCCCGCTGGCTTTCAACGCGAGTGAATTCATTGAATTATGCCTCAACGATGAAGCTGCCGTTTAATCTACTCTGCCGGCCCGCTCCACATGTGCGCGAGTAAAGGGATGGGCCGGGCTAATCCTCAGACACGGTTCAGTACGCGTAAAAGTGGGGGAAAAAAAATATCACGGTGAATAGTGTTTTGTTGGGACGCAAGCCTTGCGGTGACCACGACTACCCCCCCACCCCCCCTCACCCCCCTCCCTTGCTCGACGCTCACCTCCATCCCTCCTGTCGGAACGCTGCAGCCTGCGGTTCGAGTCCTGGCGTGCGCGCCATCCTTCATTCCACGTGACACCACGTGGCTCCAAAGTTTTAATTGGGACAATCCTGCTCTCGCCCCACCCCAACCCCTACCGGCTCTCTGCTATCTATCTATCTATCTATCTATCTATCTATCTATCTATCTATCTATCTATCTATCTATCTATCTATCTATCTATCTATCCCTCAATCCTTGCTTGTCTCCTGAAATGGAAACAACTCGTATCAGTAACTCAAACTTAAATCATACCTTGTATATTTTAAAACGAACAAGTATTTTAAAGCTCACGTGCTGACTTCAATTAAAATTTAAATATCTGAGATTTGCCAGTTCGAGGGGTCGCGATAAAGTGCGCGGGGAAAAGGGTATAAGAAGGATCGGAGTAGCGAAGACGACGTCGTCAGAGCGCCTGCTCAACACGTCACTCACTTCTTGCGAAACAATGTGTCTCCCCCGCCCCTTTCCTTCTCTCGCTCTCTCTCTCTCTGTCACCGTCTCTCTCCCCTCATCCCCCAGCCCCGCATTCCCTGCAGAATATCCATCCGCAGCGCGTCGCTCCTCATCCCGCACCGCTGCCGCTCCAACTCGGAGATGATTCCTTGTTGGCGGGGCGGGGCGAGGCAGGGCGGGGCGGGGTGGGGCGTGGCGGGCGTGGCGGGGCGGGCGGCCCTTTGTCGTTATTGCGTTGTGCAGAAAGAGCAGCGGTGAGGCGGGGCTGGGCGGGGATGAAGCTGCGCCCTGATGGCTGGCTTCTTGGAGTAACAAGCAAACCTGGGGACACGCGGTGTGTTGTGTGCGACCCGCCCACGTGACTAGTGGCCCAGGGAGATAGGGGGAGAGCGAGAGCGAGAGGTAGAGAGAGAGAGAGAGAGAGAGAGAGAGAGAGAGAGAGAGAGAGAGAGAGAGAGAGAGAGAGGGAGGGGAGGCCAGGGCCACTTTGGTCGGTCCTGGTAGGCAGCTCAACACTGTGTAGTAGTCGCTGTGCTGTGACATAGCTGCAATTAAAGTGCCCCACCCCCGTTTTCTCTCTCTGTCTCTCTCCCACTGTCTTTCTCTTCCTCTCTCCCCCTCCCTCCGCCTTCCCCTTTTCACGAGGAGTGTACGCCCCCTTTGTCCTCTCCAGTGTGGGCTGCTCTGGTTTCGAAAGGAGGAGCAGGTGTCGGGGAAGGGAGGGCCTCTTTCACTGCTAGTGCTAGGCTGCTATGTCTCTCTGGATGTGATTCTCTCCGTGCATAATTTAATAATTATTATTATGTTTTGTTTTTGTTCGTTTGTTTTGCAAAAAAGGTCCGCGCTTGGATGTGTGGGCTTGTGTGTACGCGCTCACGGGCTGGTTCTGTCTGGTCAGGTTAAGCTCACTCTCATCCCGTTGCTAGGGTTGGCTGGAAAAACAATATTTTTATTCGGTTAATCGATAGTCTGAGATTTTTTTTTTTTGATCAAATTATCAGTTAATCTGTTCGATTTTCTACTAGTAAAACCACTCAGCAAATCTTAGTGTGAAGTTAGTTTGCCACTTTAAACTGCAAAACTAAAATTCTGCAGTTATAAGTGCAAAACTTTTTTGTTCTGCAGTTACAAGTGCAGAACTTTTTTGCTCTGCAGTTACAAGTGCAGAACTCTCTAGTTCTGCACGTGCGACTGCAGAACTCTCTATCCAGTTTTTAGTGCAGAACTAGTGAGTTCTGCACTTGCAAGTGTAGAACTAAAGAGTTCTGCTCTTGTAACTGCAGAACAAAAAAGTTCTGCAGAACTTTAGTTTTACAGTTTAAAGTGGCAAACTACTACACACTTAGATTTGCAGAGCACTCTTTCGGCGGGGGCTAATCGAATAACCGTAGCTATTTTTCAAACAATCGAATAACCGATCGTCTGTTCCAACCCTACCCGTTACTGATTTTTTGCCGCCCTTCGTCAGTACTTATGATAGGTTTTTCAGCAGCATGAATACTGACTGTAGTTTTCCACCAGTAATACGCATTAATTCCTTTTTACAGTAATCAGTAATTCCTGCTGTAGAGAATTCTAACGTTTAAACTGACAAAGAAATCAGTACAGGTCTGAGAGTGCTGCGCGTGCTAGGCCCAAACTTCCTTGCCAGTCGTCAAAATAACTGCAGGACTGATGGGTCGTGCTCGAACCAAACCCGCACGCCGTTTCTGCCGAGTTCTGCTGCCCTTTCGCATACGCCGACTCTCTCGTTTGCTTGCTTTGGTGTTGGTGGGATTGCAAACTATTCTCTCCGCTTTGGGAGAGAGAGAGAGAGAGTGGAGAGGGAGATGGAGAGAGATAGGGAGAGGACGAGATAGAGATGAGGTGGGAGAGTAGGCGGGGGAAAGGAGGGGGCTGAGCGACGAGAAGTTAGCGCAGCTCGCCACCATCACAGCTGCGCCTGCCATCCACTGCCGGGCATCCGTGCATAGTTTATCAAGTTTACTTTGGCTTGTCTCTCCTCCTTTTTTAAATGTAAAGATATATTTTTGTTCCTGCTGTTGTGTCGAGTGGAATTTGTCGGAGAGCGACCGAGAGGAGAGCAACTTGTCGCAATTTTCACCCCGTCCTGTTCCACCCAGGCGGGTGCAGGGTGGGGCCGGGCCGCCAGCCAGCTCCTGCTCCTTCCGCATTCATCTGCTCGTCTCTCTCTCTCTCTCTCTCCCCCCCCCTCTCCCTTCACTCTCTCCCCTCTTTATTTTTCGACCAGCGTGTATCTCGCGTCGTTGCGATATTAAAACCTGACGGCAGCATCATGTTCGCGTTTTTGTGATGCTTTGACGATGCAATATATCCTACTCAGGCATAGCTCTAGCTATGCGCCTGACTTTCCTGCAATTCAATCTTAAGTCGTGGGAATAATTTATATTACTTTTGATATTTTGATCCGTGCGTCGTGCAATAACGCCATTCTGATCTCTGATTCACAACATAATCATAATATCACAAATTGAAAACGGAACAATTTTGAAGAAATAAGTGGTAGTATGAGGTCTGTAGAAATGGTTGGTCCTTTCTACCTGCCGCACTGAATCTTGCCCCCCCCACCCCCCCCCGGTCACACCCAAACCCTCGCAGCGTATCGGACTGCTGAAGTCAAATTCCGGTGACCGGAAGAGCTATCAAAGTGTACGGGAGAGGGGTGCGAGGTTGTCGGGCCGGTGTGGGGAGTGGGAGGGGGGAAGTAGTATACTCTAAAATGCACTTTACGCTTCCTCCCATAAGCCGGTGCTGCGCGCGCTGCGGCGCCCGGACTGGGACGGGACAGGTATTGTGTTCCGATGCCAGCCGCCACACGCTCGCCTTTTTTCCCATCCGACCTGCTGGGCGTGGCGTGGCGTGGCGTGGCGTGGCGTGGCGTGGCGTGGCGTGGCGTGGCCGAGCCCCACCCCACACCCCTCTAGTGTGGCGCGGGAGGCTGACGGGACTGCTACACCTCGTATATGGGCACGACGGGGCCGACGGGGCCCGCTCGCACTGCTGCCGGGCCGCCATCCCCACCGCCCCCGACTGACGATACAACTTCCGGTTTGCCAAGTGGATAGAAGCCGCCCGCCCCCGCCCCCAGCTCGCGCTCCTGCTCCATACATCCGGTCTCATCATCGCTTCGCAATGACTTCCGGGTCCGGCCGGCCGGGTGGGCCCCCCGTCCTGTAGCCCCTGCTCCCTCTGCTCTGCAATATCTTCCGAGGCAGCGGCGCGGCGCGCCTGCCGGCCCGGCAAGGGAACCTCCGACGTACACTTTCAAAAATTGACTATATAATTCAGCCTGTATGCTGATATGATGGAGCAGTACCGAGGGGACAACAACTCCGCAATTTTTGTGCACCTCGTAATTCAGAAAAATGCAGATAAATTCAACAAAATTCAGGAATATGTAGAAAAAATGTTGAAAAAATTCAGGAAAAATATTCAAAGAAATTTAAAAACAAATGGGAAAAAAGTAAGTAACAACTGCAAAAAAATCTAAAAAAACTCAGAAAAATTCATAAAAATGTACAAAAATTTACAAAATTTTTACACCAAAATACAGAGTTTTTTCTCTCTCGAGTACCCATTATTCACTGTATGTTTTCACCAGTTTCTTCCCTCTGAAGCAAGTATCGCCCTGCTCGGGGCAAGTCCCTAGGGGCCACTCTCCCGCCGGGAGACGCTTAGCGAGAGTTAAATATGGGCGCGCAACCAAATGTATGTGATTCTCGCCGGGTGGGCCGGGCCGGCTGGGGCGGGCCAGGAGGCCCGCAGTGGAGATCATTGAGATATATCGACGGCATTTCCATCTTTATGGGGTGCCGTATTTTTTCCCTCCTCTTACTTCTGCTGACGCCTTCTCCTCGCCACCCTGACGGTGGTGTACCGCACACCAACTTGCACAGGAGGGAGCACTGTAAAGCATCACATTTCACGGAGAAATTAAAAGTTTTTTCAGAGTCTTTGTTTTTTCATGGTGTGCTGGCGTAAACATAAATTATTATTTCTCGTCATAGCCAAAGCAGCTTACTCTGTGTAAGACTTGGTCAGAGAGCTCCTTCTAGCCTTGGTGCTTGACCTTGCTACCCAGGGAGAGGCACCAACATGGCCCGCATAACACAAAAAACAAAAAAAGAGAAACTGTCGGAAAATATAAAAATAAATAATAGGAGAGACAGTTGCTGCTTGGCATTGAACGAGAGGGGGTGGAAGGCAAAGTGGAGACCCCGCCCCGGACACGAGGGCGAGGCGGGTGCCGCGCAGACAGTCCAAGGTCTGCGGATCCCAGCCCGACACACTTAAACAAGTCATGCATGCCCTCGGGCCATGATGACATGGACACAGTAGCGGAAGGGTATGCCTCTGTGAGAAATGTTTGGGAGACCCTGCTGAAAATGCGAGGGGTGCCCCACTCTCAAAGAGGGTGTACAAAGAGTTTCGCGAGGATTCCGAAAGAATTCGAGGGTTTTGACGAGTATCCACGAGTATTCACGAGTATTGCGGCAAGTATTGGCGAGTTTTATGCGATTTTTCTTGATTTTCTTTTCGCGGGTATTGGCATGTATTCGCAAGTAACTCGCGAGTAATTTTTTTCCTGAATACGATGAGTATTTTAGTGGGGGACCCCTCGTGAAAATGGCAACGGACACTTTGACGGCTAAGCAAAAAAATCTGTCTGCGGATTTGAATTGTTACAGAACCACCACATCAATCGACCTCCGAAACCTTCCATAATTTTAAAGATGACGACCAGTCCGTTTGTACGAATACACACACATGCCCCGTATCCTGTATCTTCTTTCCCCAAGGGCACTTTTCATTAAATCATTTAATGAAACCTCCCATATTTAAACAGGTACGGATGCGACAAGTAATTTTCATATGCGGTTGAAGTTACGGACAGCCCGCTCTAGTAAATTTCAACGGTGCTTTTTATACACATCACCATAATGTGTTGCGGGAATTTTCAAACGTGGAATGCCGCGAAATATTTTTGACGGGATGGATGAGACGACAAGAGGATGAGTGGAGAGAGAGAGAGAGAGAGAGAGAGAGAGAGAGAGAGAGAGAGAGAGAGAGAGAGAGAGAGAGAGAGAGAGAGAGCGCTCATGCGGGTCAGCCGGCACGGCGCACACTCACTGACATATTGCGCCACTTTGTAGCGAGCGGCGCACGACAATGCCATAATGCTGTACTGCATGCACGGGCTGGAGCACCGGTAAAATAAAATTTAGTTACTCGGACCAAAATTTTAGTTAATTGTACTTATCAAATCTCTTTTGGTTCCAAACGCCGCCGCTTAAGTTATCAGAAACAATTTTTTGTCACCAGAACTATAATTTAGTCACTGAAATTACGTGTTGGTTGCAAGAGTGACACCAACGACAGAAACATTTTTGATATGTTTTCATCCTTGTAACCAACACGTCACTTTCAGCGACGAACTTATAGTTTTGGTGGCAAGAAATTGTTTCTAACCAGCCAAAGCGCCAACATTTGGAACCCAAAAATATTTGTAGCTGTTCTTGTTAAATTAACTAAAATTTTATTCAGGGGAACGAATTCCTTTTCTCCGTGTTTAAGATCGGGTGCGGTCCGCGATGCGGAGGAGGTTGTGGAGGAGAAGGAGGAGGAGGGGGTGAAGTAGGACGGGAGGTGAAGGGGGAGGGGAGGTGAAGGGGTAGGTTGAGGTTGAAGTTGAGGTTGTGGTGGAGGAGGTCAGTGAGTAGGTGGCGGATGAGAAGGAGGGAGGAGGAGAAGATGAGGGAGGAGGAGGAGGAGGTGAGGGTGGTTGCCGCGTCACCCGCGCGCCTTTGGGCCGGAGCGAACTTCTTCCCTTCCTCCTCCTTACAGCCGTAAAAACCACATCAACAGGGACATTTATAGTCTGCGGCGCGAGCGGCGCCCGCCCGGCCCGGCCTACACGCCCTCCGCTCGCCTGCCTTGCCTGCCCGGGCTCGGCCCCTCCTGGCCTCTCCCGCGGCGCTTACACATCACGGCTGTTGGGTTCACTCACACGAGCGCGCACACACGCACACACGCACTCTCTCTCTCTCTCTCTCTCTCTCTCTCTCTCTCTCTCTCTCTCTCTCTCACACACGCACACGCACGCACACAAAGGCGCGCACGCGCGAGCAGTGACTCCCACCGTAGCGGGTCGTTAATCCCACGCAGGTACGTCTGCCGGGCCGCCGGGCCGGGAATGTCAAAAAGCAGCAACGCGCCGCTGCCATCATCCATGGCGGCCGCGGCGTGGCGTGGCGCGGCGTGGCGTTCCTTTGACGAGCCGAGCTGCACGCGCGCGCCCCGCTTTACATGGCTGTGATTGGCATCCGCTTTGGTGCAGTCCTTTGAGTACGTGCGCGCCAGGGACATAGCCTGAACATTGCGCTTTGCCGCTACCCCCCCCTCCCTTCTCGCCTCCCTCTGTCCCTCCCTCATTCGTTCTCTTTCCCTCTCTCCTCCCTTCCCTCCCTCTCTCTATCCCCCTCTCTTTCTCTCGCTCTTATATTCTCTCTGACCCTTTCCGCACCTGTTCGCGTCGCGTGCCCTAGATGCAAGGGCAGTAGGTGAGAACTGGGTTATGTGTCATTATTCAAGCACGCCCGCTGTACTACTGCAAATTGCTGCATTCCTTTATTTTTTTAAGTTTTTGAACTCTTGCTGGTTTTGGAGATGGCATCACTCGTCCGGGTGCGGTGGCACCCAGTGTCTGAATTAAGATGAATATTTTGAAAGAACCGTGCGGTGGTTTCGTTCTCCACACGGCTCGGGGGCTTTGTAGGGTGGGTGTTTGGCGAGGAGTGAGCAAACTGAGCAGTGAACACAGTATTGAACACGCGAGCCTGCGCGCCCCGCTCCACCTCCGCCTCCCGCGCTACTCTCATCCTCTTTTGAGCGCGCCAAAGTTAAAGTAGTTTGAGCGGATCCTATTCTTGTTCCTAAACTATCGCCCCCTCGCCCCCCCCCTCTCCCCCCCTACAACCCCTACCTTGACCAGCCCTCCTCCACCGCCGACATCGTCGGTCTCCCCTATCCTTATCTGCTCTGCACACTCCCCCCCAGTGCGTCCTATTGTACCTCCACTGCCGCCCTCCACTCCTGCCAACCTCCCGGTGGTGGTCCGGGCGCCACCGACAGGCGCAAGAAGGTGCGGCGGCCCCGTTGCTCCACTGTGTGCTGCCGGATTGAAAACGGAAATCTCTCGTCACGTTTTACTCCTCGGAAATGAGGTACGGGCGATTGGTATGTGGGTCGGGCGGTGCGAAGTGGGTTGGTGGGCGGAAAGACGGGGGGGGAGAGGTGGGAGTGCTCCGGGGCGGAGTAAGGTTCTGGAGAGAGGTGGCAGGAGGGGGACCATACCGATCAACGCTTCGTGTAGCGCTTCATTAGCGTGTAAATATTCTCATAGTTTCTTTGCTGCTTTCGTTTCAGCCCGGCCTGCGATAGTCTCTTCTTTGGTGCTGCTGCTGCTCCGTCGCTCCCCTCGATCCGCCCGGCCCGCCCGCGTCTTCTGCTTCCCTGGCTTTGCCTTTCATAAAGATTATTCCTAGATCTCCCGAGAGGTAAACGAACTATCGAGGATGGGGTGGGGCGCGGCTGCCTATGGGGTGGGGCAGGCCAGGGCAAGGACCCATAGTGCAGCGGCCGCCCCGCCGAACCCCTTCCGTCTGAGGAGAGCAAGGCCCCGTCCCCGGCCCTCCTCCTCTCTGTTGATGTATTCCTTTATGCTGGCGACGGAGTCTGGGGAGAAGACCAGGCCAGGGCCGGGGCGAGGCTGGCGGGGGCGCAGGATGTGCGATACGAGGCGGAGCAGCGGACGGGAGAGAAGGGGGACGAAAACTTCCTCCTCATCATAATACCAGAAACCGATTGCGGCGACGGGCGCGCCGCCGCTCTGCTGCGCCACCACCGTGCTGTGAACCCGTAGCATGTTGTTAATCTGATGCGAATCAAAGGAATGTAAGACGTGGTGACGGGAGTGTTGCTCAGGGCCGGCGGGCGCTGGACGGTACTCTGCAAATCTTAGTGTGTAGTAGTTTGCCACTTTAAACTGCAAAAACTAAAGTTCTGCAGTAATAACTGCAGAACTTTTTTATAACTGCGGAACTCTTTAGTCCTACACTTGTAACTGCAGAACTCTTTAGTTCTCCACTTGCAACTGTAGAACCCTCTATCTAGTTTTTGATACAGAAGTAGAGATTTCTGCACCTGCAAGTGTAGAACTAAAGAGTTCTGCTCTTGTAACTGCAGAACAAATCAGTTCCGCACTTATAACTGCAGAACTTTAGTTTTAGTTTAAAGTGGCAAACTACTACACACTTAGATTTGCAGAGTAGTGGTGGGGATGCGCTGACGCCCCGCTGCCGTTCACCCGGGTGGTGGAGGGGGTAATATGCGCGCATGCGCTCGCGCCTTTTATCGCTTTATTTATGTCGTAATGAGCCGCAGGGGCGCGCAGGGGCGAGTGTAGCGAGCGAGTCTAATCTCCGCCACATTTCCTATCTAACCCTTTTCAGTTGCGGCCTAATGCGCCCCACTCCCCCCCCACACTCCCCTGCGCGTACCCCTCCTCCAGTTTGACCCCTTATACTCTTTCCAACTGCAATGTGGCGGCGC
Source organism: Frankliniella fusca (assembly GCA_029379305.1). NCBI lineage: Eukaryota > Metazoa > Arthropoda > Insecta > Thysanoptera > Thripidae > Frankliniella > Frankliniella fusca. The sequence goes on along the minus strand of JAHWGI010000343.1, from coordinate 21,074 downwards.
GGATCACTTTTCTGTCGAACCATTGCTATTCATGACCGGGGCGCCACGTTATCACCGCGGTGCTCACTTCTCCCCCGCCGGCAGCACACCTCTGCCTCCCCTTTTCTCTATACTTTACGACAAGTGCTGCTCCACCGAAACTTTTTTCGTCGCCCTCTATTTCTTTGTTCCTCTTTTTCTCTCTTGCCGGCGGGGTGGGGTGCTCTTGTTACCTATTCTCGCGGCATGGTGCAGGAGGCTCGGGCAGGGTCGGGTCGAGCCGCCATTGACGGTATGGGTGAGGGTCGGTGAGTGGCAGCGACCCGGCCAGCGCCCCTGAACCACCCCGCCCCGCCCCGCCCCGCCACGCCCCGCCCCGCCCCGCCCCGCCCCGCCCCGCCCCGCCCCGCCCCGCCCCGCCCCGCCCCCGCCCCGCCCCGCCCCGCCCCGCCCCGCCCCGCCCCGCCCCGCCCCGCCCCCGCCCCGCCCCGGCGTGCACAGGTGCGCTGGAGCACCTCGCCGCCTACCGTCCCCTTGGCTTCCTGCTCTGCCTGCACGCCGCCCGACCGGCCCTCCCCACCCCGCACCAGTAAGCCAGGCCGTCGCCAACATCGTCGCACCCTCCCCTTTTCAAATTGTTTACGAGCAGAATCTGGGAAATTTTCTATTTTAAAAAAAATGAGTTGAAGCTGAGTTTAGACGCATTTCCTTGCATATGTATGAGTAAGTGTCTAAAATTTACACCAGTGCATATGGACGAAGCTCGCCCCATTTGACTTCCCGCGTGTCACTGTACATTTAACTGTGTCAAAGCCGACGGCGAATAACCGATGCGGCCAATGTGTTGAAACTATGATACATAATGTAATACGCCCCCGCGCGTGTGGCTCCCACCCCATTCCCTCTCGCTCTGTCTCTCTCTAGCTCTCGCTCGCTTCCACGTTTGTCTCCCTTTGATCCCCCCAGCTCCCGGCTGATGGTCCCGCCCCGCTCGCAGCCACTGACTGGCCTGGACGGGATTGGAAGAGGTGCTTTGGCTCCCCCCCCTTTCCCTCCTCCCCCTGCATTGTGGTGGGCCCCGGCCGCAAACCACCGCCGTGTGGCTCCCGTGATGTTCCTTGTTTAACTTTTCACCAAGTGGTATCGCCTCTCTTTCTACCGCTCGCCCGACTGACTGCCGACGCTCACAAGTTAGTTCCTTGAGTCGCGCCGCCGCCGCGTAAAAGATGCAGTCGCCTCTCTGATTTATACAAGAAGCGTCTGCGATCAAAAAATTGTAATCTATTTATCTACTTATTGAGCACGCCATAGTGCTTCACATGTAAATGTAAACTACACTCTCAGCCCGGCTACTGACTTTTAGGATCTTTTGTTAGTAACTATGCTAGTTTTTAATGCAGCAGGAAGACTGACTTCAGTGTTCTATAAGTAATACGCTATACTCTCTCTTTTGCATATGCAAATATTGTATTATGTAATACACTGTGAAAATATGTCGTAGGTTTACGGGAAAATTTTCCTCGAAGTGGAGTTGTAAAATCACAATCACTTATCGTAAAATTACAAGCAGTACCTATCGACTTAAAATTCAATTACAAGCAAGAATGGGCTGTCGTAAATTTACAACATTTTTCGTAAGTCATAATTTACAAAATAAATCGTAAATCTACAAACATATTTTTCACACTGTATGTAATATTACTGACAGTTTGACTTTTTATCAGTAGATACGAAACAATACGGAACGGAATAACCGACCAAATAGTCCGTATTCCTGCTGTATAGATTTCTAACATTTTTACTGGCGAAAATGTCAGGACAGATCCGAGAGTGTAATTACCCCTTAGATTTGAGCTATGAGCTCTGTAGAGGTTCAAAATTATTTTTAAAAAAACATGGTGTCGAATATTTTTCCCTATTCTCGTAGGTCTGAGAAAGCGAATATCGCGGTGTTTGTGCTGTGGCGCGTAACCCAGTGGGTGGAGACAGCAGGCCGCCCCAGCAGGCCGCCGCACGATCCTGTCGTCCGGCTGATGAGTGATCGGTGTTCGCCTGCAGAGGTCCTGCGGAGGTCCTGCGGAGGTCCTGCGGAGGTCCCCTGCTCTCGCTTTGCGGTCTGTCCGGCCTGCCCCTTTGTGGCCGGGCGGCTAGCAGGGGGAAGCTTCCTGGGCCGGGCTGCTGAGCCCCCAAGCCCCACCTGATAGGTAGGTCCCAGTCCGGACCAGCCGGGCCGCCTTGCGCCGCCCCGCCCCGCCGCCCCGGCACCACTGGGCCCTTGTGAATCGCTTCTCGGCGACCACGCCCCCCGCTCCCTCGGGGAGGGGTAAGCGACAGGGGCTGGCGGGCGCGGTGGGGTGGCGCGGGGCGGGGCCTTTCCGAACCATTTACCCAACGGAGGGCACCGTAACATGCCGCAGCCTACAACTTGGGCCTGAAATCTTCCCTGTCCGCCCCAAGTTGCCGCCCCGCCGAGGGCCCAGCCCAGCCAGCCCCGCCGCGCCCCAGCCCGTGCCCGGCAGACTGGCTGGCTGGCTCGCTGGCTGGCTGGCGGGCTGGCGGGCTGCCTGCCTGCTGCCTGCCTGCTGCCTGCCCAGCAGGAGCTGGCCTCGAGGACGGCTGCAGGAGGACGGCTTTTAGACCATCGGGCTGGGGTGTGGTGGTGACGTGTGGTCTGCCGCTTGTAGACCTCTTTAGGGAGCAGCCCGCGGTCGCACAACGAACGCAAATACATTTTCATTAGACACGAGGTAGCCTTATTTTAATTTAAATTGCGAGATCTTGCTCATGCAGTGCACCAGCTCATCATATAAAGTAATTTTCAAAGATAACTATGTTTTATTTAATCTCTTTTTGCGCTGTGCATTTGCATTGATTCGCATTCCCTGTTTCGGCACAGCGTCTCGCGTGCTCGTCCCGCGTGCTGAGGATCATCCTCACCGAACCGACCCACAAACGATGCTCTTTTTCGCAAGGAAAGCATTTCTCGGTATATTTACTCCCGATCAGATGAGAAATGTTTGCTTTTCTCCTGCGTATCCTCCGACGTGAGGGTAGAGGGTGGGGGTTGGGGCTGGAGGGCGCCCTGCAATCCAGGTCACAAGGATGCCCTTTGTGTGCGGGAGGGGAGGGGGCGGTAGGGTCACGTCGCCACGCCCCGCCACGCATCCCTCTCTCGCCCTAGAACAGCTTTATGGAGACGCAGATCAGCTTATGTACGGGCAAGATACGCCCTGCACTTAGGAGTGGAGAGGAAAGGCCCTCGGCGGACGGACGACACCGGAAATGGCGCTCTTCTATCCTCCCTCCCCCCCCCCTTCTCTCTGGTTTGCTGGCACTCCCGCTCCCCGCTTGTCGTCTGCTATCCAGAGCCTTTCCTTGTTTTCGTCTCTCCGCCGCCGCTCTCCTCCGTAAAATATATATACAAAGGCCGGCGGGGGCATAACCTTCGGGTCGCCGTTCCCGCCACGCCACACCTTAGCCTCGCCGACGGCAAGGTAAAAGAAAATAATGAATAATTCTGCAGCGCTCCACTCTGCCTTCCTCCTCGCGGGGGAGGTGCGGGCGATATTACTTTCATCAGAATCATCATCCGGTGACGATGCTCCAGGAAGGAGAGTGAGGCGGCGGAGAGTGGCAGAGAGAGAGAGAGAGAGAGAGAGAGAGAGAGAGAGAGAGAGAGAGAGAGAGAGAGAGGGGGGGGGGCGCTCGTGAGTGTCGTGCGTAAATCAAGAAGAGACCTATAGCAGCCACTGCCGCTGAGTCTGCGTAGGAATGTTTACGTGGCGTGACAAAAAGTGTGGAGCCGCGTCACCTTCTGTCCCTCCCAACCCCCAAATATCCTCTCCCCCCTCTCTCCAGCTTGGTCAGACGAGGGTGAGCTTCGAAGGATGTAGGCCAGGCCGGTAGAGGGCGTTTCCCGCTTAATGATTTACATTCATCAGCTGTACCCCAAAACCAAGTCGGGAACAAAACTTTGTAAAGTTCTTATTCACGCATTTGCGGGGAGCAATGCATGCGAATAGCAGTTCAAAAATCCTCAATTATTGTACTCTTATCCTGTTATTACTGATTTTTTTTCACCCCTTTGCCAGTATTCCTGCTGTTTAGAAACCTTTATAAGTTACTGACAATGTTTTTAGCAGTAATACGCAATAATTCCTTTTTTACATTACTGACAATTTCTTCTGTCATCAGTAAGTTAGTAAAATGAACATTCACAATGAGTGACAAATTAGTAATTCCTGCTTCATAAAAGCGTAGGTCTTTACTAAGAAATAAATCAGTACAGACCTGAGAGTGTGGACATTCACACAGTCGGGTCTCGCACTGTGTGGTATGGGCTCGTAGAACTTGTAGGAAGGGATAGAGGTTTGCTAGTGTACAGGAAGGGTGAGGACTTGTGGGGCAACCGGCTGGGCTTGCGGGACTGACAGGGGACGCCGTCTAACAGGGAGCAGAGCCTTTGCCTGCGCAGCTCCGCCCCGGCCCGCCCCGGCCAGGCCCACACCTCCCTCTGCCCGTCAGCAGAGCTCCGCATAGAGAACGCGCACGGGTCTCGCCTGGGAGAGGGGGTTGTGTGGTTGGGGTAGGCAGACGGTCCCCAAAGTCTCTCGAGAGGGGAGTAGTGACAGCCTCCCGAAGGTACGGAAGCACCTTCGGCTGCCGAGCTAACCGAGCGCTCTCTATGCTCTCTTGCATCTCTCCCCCCCACCCTCTCTCTCTCTCTCTCCCTCTCTCTTTCTCCCTCTCTCTCTTCTGTCGCATGCGAAGCGAGCATAGAGGAGGGTTCGGCCTTGCAGTAGACCTCCAGGTGGGCGGCTGGACCGCGGTTCTCGCAAGCAATGTGGGTCTCTCAAGGAGGAAACAACTCTGAATTTTTGTGTTGTGCAAATTTTGTTAATTTTTGTGAATTTTCGTTCAATTTTGTTTGCAATTTTTCATGATTTTTTCCGATTTTTTTTAAAAATTACGAAGAGTTCAAAAATTTCAGAGTTCTTTCCCTCTCTGAGCGAAAGGGGAAACACTCATACATTTCGCCCCTTATTTCTGACTTTCTTCAAATTTCGTTTTAGGATTGTGTTCATTATGTTCTCGATTTTCGGATCTTTCTGTATCCCTCTTCTTTATTTTATTTTGATTTTTCTAAATTTATTTTTGAATGATTTTTTTTTTACGGGGCCATATAGTGATTTTTCGAAGTGCGCCCCCTCCTCGGCTCTGGGTCTCTTCTTGCCGCCAGATCATTCCAGTCTGCGGAGGAGCTTAGAGCGGGTCGTACGGAAGGAGAAGGACCGGACTGCTCCGTCGGCTGGGGCCGCAGCTTCACCTTCCCTTTCCGGGATGGGGGGGGGAGGGGTAAGGGGGTCAGCCCCAGGGGGCTTCCGTTTTCCCCCCGTCGGTTTCGCTGCCGGTGTGCGCGATGATGATTTTGGTCGATACTCCGCGGAGGCTCAGCGGCGCGCGCGGCGGGGCGGGGCGGCGGGGCGGGGCGGCGGCGGTACCGCTATGCTGCTGCCGGTGCTGCTGGGACTGTACGGAGCAGCGGAGCAGCGGAGCACAGCAGAACGGGTGTTTGTGTTGCTAGAATTATTAAGGGAGCTGGCAGGTGCGTGCAGCCCCACGGGCGTGGCGGGGCGTGGCGCCACCTCTCTCTCTCTCTCTCTCTCTCTCTCTCTCTCTCTCTCTCTCTCTCTTTCTCTCTCTCTCTCTCTCTCTCTCTCTCTCTCTCTCTCTCTCTCTCTCTCTCTCTCTCTCTCTCTCTCTCTCTCTCTCTCTCTCTCTCTCTCTCTCTCTCTGCTGACGTGCGTGTATCTTCGACGCAAGAAAAATATGGGCGGGACCGTGTTGACTTTTGTGTGAGTCCCTCATGGTCCCGCTCCGCCCCGCCCCCCGCCCGCCACGGGCCGCGCTGCCGTGTGCGAAAGGAAAGACGTCCGCCGCACACGCCGGGCCACAGGCGGCCGGCCGGTCTGGGACGAGCGGAATATTTTCGTTTTACTTTGTCTGCTTTTTGATGGGGGCGGGAAGAAGGGTGGGGCGAGGGAAAAATTTCCCGTGCAGGCATAGCTATGGTGTGGGGTGTGGGCGGCCCGGACCGTGTCGGCATCGGCGGGGGGGGGGGGACATGGTGTGTGAAAACATGTATCGCACTGGGATAGCAGCCGTGCGCCGCTCTTAAAACAGTCAGGCCGAGGCAAGGAGACGGTTCTACTGATGCGAACATGTGAGATATAGTTTAAGCACTCACTTGCCTCTCTCCCCAAGCGGGAAACGATCCAGAATTTTTTTTACACCTCGTATAATTCAGAAAAAAATTAAGAAAAAAAGGAAAGTTCAGAATAATTCCAGAAAATTTAGGGAAAATTCCATCAAAAATTCAATAAAAAATCACAAAAAAAAATCCCGAAAATTCACAAAATTTGTACACTTAAATTCAGAGTTGTCTCCCTCTCGCCTCCCCTGCTCTATCCCTTTTTTTTTCCTGCAGCTCTATTTGTTCGGTTTTCGGGGCTCCGAGATATACCTTTTCTAACGCGACTCCCTCTTTGTTTTTGTGTTTTTCCAGTGGAGGCGAAGAGACTCATCAGCGCGTATCCCGAGAACCAGCAGCTCATCGACAGCATCGGCGTCAAGCCTTACGACATCATCTTCCCCGTGCAGGTCCGGCACCACGTCAAGATGGGCATCTCCACGCGCGACACCTCCCAGAAGGCAAGTAGTTGGAACCAAACTTTCTCTAGCTGTGTTAATAACTACCAAGACGCAAAACGGCTTGAAGTAACCGTGGGGGTAACAACACCAAATTCATTTTACCACTCTTCACTCATAAAAAAACCAGAGGAATGCTTAAAAAATAGTAAAATAATTCTGAAAAATTCTGAAAAGAATCTGTTGTGAAAATAAATCTATGCCGTTTGCAGTTTTAATACCTCATTCGGAAAGCCATCAAAGCCCTAGCACTTTTTAAATCCGATAGTCATTCATACTTTTTTTTTCGATTGCTTCTATTCAGAAAAGACAATTTTTTTTTTCAGAATTGTTTTTAGAATTGTTTTGCGAGTCGCGCGCATGTTCCTGCAGTGTGAGAAAAGCCTGTTACGCGTTTCTGTATTCTAAATTCCCCCTCCCCACCTCCCTACTCCTCTTCCCTATTTAGGGCGGGTGCGGGCAGCGCGCATGCAGACGCGTACCTTTGATGCGCTTGTTCTCCACGTTAGGGTAGCAGATTAAAATTGCACGGGATGTTGCGTGGTGCGCTGCGGGGAGCGTATGGACGCATAGCGCCACACCGACACTATTCCCCTCTATCTATCTATCTATCTATCTATCTATCTATCTATCTATCTATCTATCTATCTATCTATCTATCTAGTTTTTTTCTCCTGTTTTTTCATTCAACAAGGTGTTTCGTCTTTGCAGGTTCTAGATTATTTTGAACTTTCTTTCTTTCTTTCTTTCTTTCTTTCTTTCTTTCTTTCTTTCTTTCTTTCTTTCTTTCTTTCTTTCTTTCCTTCTATTTTCCTTTTTTCTTTAGTATGAAAATTTGTGGTGAATGGTTTGTATTGGCGTGCGGCAGTGCCGAGGCCTGGTGGGCGCGAGAGGCGCTCTGCCCGGCCTGGGAGGAGGGGGGGGGAGTGGTGTAGCCTCTAACGGAAAAACTTTACAAAGCAGTCCCCGGCCCCCGCCGCCCTGGTGGCCCGGCCCCGGCCTGGCCCGCACGCTGCAGTGGCAGCCAAAGCCCCATTGTCACCCCCTCCACTGCCCCCCTAACCCTCTATACCCTTCTCCCTACCTACTATTTTCAGCCCCAAAGAGTTTTTTTCTTTCGCATTTTTTTTTGCCATGTGATATAACACTATGACAAAGGACAAAGGCCGCGTGGAGGGGACAGCACCGCGCGCCCGTGGACCGCGCTTTCCTAATCACACTGTATAATTTTTCGTATTTTTGCCGCACCTCAATTCCGCTTGCTTCTCCCGCCACCCCACCCCTACCCCTTTCTCCCTCAGCTCAGGTGTCACGCTCGAGCCAGAGCTTGGGGCGTTGGTCGAGGGCGTGTCGTGAGCGCATGTCATTTCCCATGTTCCAGATGCCAACTAACAGCAAATGACAGAATACAAAAGAAAAAGCACAGCGTCTAGCGTGGACACCAACTTTTTTTAAAATTTTATTTTTTATCTTCGACTTTTTCGAAGAGAAGGTACTGTGATATTTTCTCTCTGTCCTTTCAGCTGAGCGCAAAAAAAAATCCTCAGCCTTCTAAAAAAAATGCACACATTTAAAAAAAAATAAAAGGAAGAGAACCACACACTGCCCTGTTTCATCGCTCGCCGCTCAGACAAAAACTGCGAAATTGCGACCCCCGGAGGAGTTGCTCGGTCAACAAACACGGACATCCTGATAAAATTAAATTATTATTATTATTATTTTGGTGGAAACGGGACGTCCGGGCGCAGCGCTGCAGAGTTATCGGGCGCGTCCGGCCCCGTCCAGTCCCGGCATATCAGCGGGCACAAAAGAAGAATACCGAGCATTCCCCCCACCCCACCCCACCCCACCCCGCGCTTACCCACTCCGAGTCCATTTAGAGTAACAGAGTTACTAGCGTTTGTGAGGCACGAACTGCATGTTGTGCGCTCCGCTACACAGAGCGGCGGGGCGGGGCCGTATAGCAGAACTACGTTATTTAGTTTGCTTCTCTTTAGAGCAATACGCCATGTATACCCGGTACCGCTTGCACTCTTGCGCGCTAGAATTAGCCTCCTTTTAACCCTCTCTAGAGTGGAATGTAGGTGTGGAGGACGATTTCTCGAGAGAAACTTCCTTGAGAGAAACCTCCTTTAGCGTGACGCTGTGGCATCAAGCGGGTCCAGAGGACACTGTTAAAAAATACTACGGTAAATTCCTACGGTACGCGCCCTTAATTTGTTGCCTGGTCCCGCACCGTAATTTTTGACTACGGTCTGAATCTTACAGTACACCCCGTAGCCTGGAAATATGTTGGGAAAGTTCAATGAAACACATGCAATCCATTGTGAAGTACAGTCCGTACCGTGCATACGTTACGGTCTGACAGTGCATGAAAACTACGGTACGGGCCGTAGGCATACCGTAATTCCTTAGTAGTACTTTTAACAGTGGACCCTCCGCGCCCCGCCCGGCGGAGCCTCTCCGTTTTCCGCGGGGAATTTGTCAGCGTCACGAGGTGCTATGCGGGGCGGGAAACAGAAGCACCTCTCGCGCCCTGCTGCCAAATCATTTTCCGGAAATGTCGGTGCATTCCGCACGCACACGTCGATGTCTGTTTGTATTTCGTTCCGCTTCCGGTTTTGGACGAGCCCCCCGGCCCGCGGCGCTTCTCAAACACCACTGTGCGTAAAAATTCAGAGAGGATGCTTATTTCAAGGAGAGCTCTTCATTTGCGCTTCGAGAATGACGAGCCAGAAATAATAGTAGGGCGGCGAAGAGTCGTATAATGTGTCTGCTCTTAACTGCGATACCTTTCGCCCCCCCCCCTCCCCCGCCCCTCGCTCTCACAACAACACACGTCATAGTCGATCTCACCATCCCCCTCTCCCGCGTGGCACCAGCCGCCGCCACGCACACGCCTCCTGCTGCTCTTGCAGGGGGTGGCGCCTGCGGGGCCTGTGGGGCCTGCAGGGCCTGCAGGCAGGGCCGCAGGAACACCCCTGCAGGGCGAAAGCAAAAGGGCTGGGCTGCCTGCCTGCCCCGTCCCCCGTCCCGCCCTTCCGTCGTCGCGAGACGGTAAAAAGGTGCGGTGCCACCTACTTCCTCTCTCTCTCTCTCTCTCTCTCTCTCTCTCTCTCTCTCTCTCTCTCTCTCTCTCTCTCCCCTCTCTCTCTCTCTCTCCCTCTCTCTCTCTCTCCCTCTCTCTCTGTCGCCCTCTTTTACTCTCTCTTTCTCACTTCAACCGTTCCACCATATCCCTCGGAGGTGGGATTTGTACGAGTACCCGGCACGAGCGCGCATGTGCGGCTTTGGACCACTCACGGGGACAGACACATACCTTCCTATGTTGAGGACGAGGCGACCGCGCACGTCCGCGCCCGGGGGAGCGGAGAGGGCTGCTCGAGGGAGGGGGGGGGGATGACTTCGAAAAATCATTGTACGGCCCACAAAAAATCTTTTTCAAAAATTTAAAAAATAATTAAAAATAAAATCAAGAGGACAGACACAGAAAAATCCGAAAAATCGAGAACAAATGAAGAAAAGACCCATATTATTTTAAAAAACTTGAAATGATTTCAAAATTTATCAAAAAGTGACAGAAATTTCCTTGAAAAATCACAAGAAAAATCAAAAACAGGGAAAGAAAAAATAAAAGATTAAAAAAAAATAAATATCTTAAGCATTGTACACATTTGTATGAGTGATAACTGTTCAACACTTGCAAGTTTGCAACTCTCGGTTATCAACTGCAAGTGTTGAACTCAACAACTGTGCAATAGCAACTGTGCAATAACAACTATGTTCAACGCAATGGCTTTGAATTTGAAAGTGCTCAATACCTTGGTGGTGCACTTGCAAGTGTTCAACAAGGAAAGTGTTGTCCGGCTCAGTTGAACACTTAAGTGTTCAATACTGCAAGTGCACAAATACTGTGTTGAACATATACCAGTGCAAGGTTTTTTTAGGTAAGCAGTTGCGATTTCGCAGCTGTCGAGTTTAACACTTGCATGAGATGAACAGCAGAGAGTTGCACACTTCCAAGTGTTTAACAGTTGCACACTCAGTTTAACAGTGATTTTATCATTTCTAAAACATTGCATAGCTGTCGGGTGTCTTGGACTTAGATGCTCATTGTGTCCTCTTCGTCGTATAAAGTCGCGTCGTCCTCTTGCGTACTCCTCATTTTCCTCAAAAATGTTGAACAGTGATCCTGCCTTGTGCGGACGACGTCGTTTTCATTTCTGTTTAGTTTCTGCTGCTCTCTGCATTAGTAATTTTTTTGTACAATATGTCGCGTACTTTTAAGAGCATGTAACATTTAAACGGCACACCGCTCTGTGCCCAACTTTTTCCCACTGGCCACAGCGGCTCCCCAGCGCCAAGTTGCGCACCGTCGTGTTTTGCTCGGCCCGGTCCAGGGATGCGTTGGTGGGGAAGGGGGTTCAATTCATGCGTGTGTGTGTGTGTGTGTGTGTGTGACTCGACGACACCGCCCCTCCCCTACCTCGCATATGGCGGACCGTTGCGGTATAAGCCCCAAAATAATGTCCCCTCGGAATTAGCGTTTGTGAATAAGCGGGCTTGGGCTGCAGCACCCTACCCCCACTTCTCTCTCCCCCCCCTCCCACTCCCTTCCTCGCACCCCTCCAGCCCCTTCTGTAGAGAACAGAGGGCCATGAGGAAGGCTATAGGATCAGGCAGCAGTACAGGAGTGTGCACCGCAAGCTTGAGAGGCTCTGTGAAGGGGTGGGAGACAGACAGACAGACAGACAGACAGACAGACAGACAGACAGACAGACAGACAGTTACAGTGATAGCAGGATGTAGAGATAAACTTTTGGACGTGGTTCGCACAATCGTGAGCTGTCCTGCTGTCCTGTCGTGCATCCTCCCGCGGCCCCCCAATCAGATGCAAATGATTTCCTGCTGCTGGTGGTTGTGCGCAGGACTCCCTCATCGACGTATGCATGATCGCTCTTCATTTGGGTCTCTCCTGTTTCTGTCGGTTCGGTGGTGGAATAACGCACCCGTTCTTCTCGGCGAAAAAAGTTTCTTGAATTTCGAGACCCGGTCTCGGATGCCAATGAAGTTCTCCATAAGACACAAGACTGGGTCTTGAAATCCAAGAAACTTTTCTGACCGTGTATACGGTTCTTTTTAATTTTAACACACCGCGGGAAAGTTTTCGGTATAATGGCAGAAAATGGCAGAAATTTTGTTTGAAGATTTGCGCTATATTTTGTATATCACGAATAACGATATATTTTGTAAATTACGGTTTACGATTTATATTACAAATTAAAGACAGCCCATTCTTGCTTGTAATTTCATTTTAAATCGATAAGTCATTGCTTTGTTATTTATTTACTTCTTGTAACAATAATTGTAACAATATATAATGATTGCTTTATTTAATCCCTACAACGACATATGGTTGGTGGCTGCTGCTGCTACTACTGCTGCTAGTCCCTCAGCGGGTGAAACGCTTGCTTCAACTCTCTGCTCTGCGCGGCGCGGACACCGACGGTCCTGGGGGACCGGGAGGATGGAGGGGAGGGGGGGGGAGATGTGCTTCCCTGTGAGATACTCATTCATGTGGATAAACTAACGGAAGCGCAAACAGATCGCGTGTCAAACACACACCAGCTCTCTGGGCTCCATCCCGGTCACGCTGCTGACGGCGCTCGCTCGCTCGACTCTTCCCCCTAATCTCTCTCTCTCTCTCTCTCTCTCTCTCTCTCTCTCTCTCTCTCTCTCTCTCTCTCTCTCTCTCCCTCTTTTGCTCTCTCTCTTTCTCTCTCTTTCCCTCTTTTGCTCTCTCTCTTTCTCTCTCTTTCCCTCTTTTGCTCTCTCTCAACGTCTCGCTCGCTCTCTCTCTCTTATCTCCCAGCGTATGCAGATTGCGCCGTTACCCCGATTATTCCCCAAACGGCCCGGCGCCATCCTTATTAATCGTCTTTTTATTGCTCGGCGGTCGGCTCCGAGCCTTCTCCTCCACGCCTCGCTACGCCAACCACCTCTTCTCATTGCTCCTCAAACCTTCCCGGGGACCCAATTAGGTAAAGACTCCACTTTTGACGGTGCAGCTATTTTTTGGGAGGCCGATATCCTAAACACACTACCCTTTTTTTACGCGAAGACTACGTTAGTTTTGATGGTTTTTGTTGGGATCACTCCGCGTTCTGTCGACTTAAAAAAAAAACCGTCTATAAGTTTTTCGCTTGCGTTATTTTCACTTCACAGGAAAAGAAATATAGAGCGAAAGTGAGAGGAGCAATTTATGAGAGTGAGTGAGACAGAGAGAGAGAGAGAGAGAGAGACGGGGGACGGGGGGGGGAGTGAGGAAGCGCGACTGTTATCGCCAGTAGTTTGTCCGTCCCCCGCCGGGCGCGCCCATGGCATGGAGTATCGTATTGTGGGGAGCCGCGCCCCGCCAGAGAGGTACTTGCGTGCTGGGCCCACATTTGTGCCGCGTCTTCAATAACGGATACCTACCGGCGCCAATCTGGACACTTCATTTTTCCCCTCCTCTTCTCAACACCTTCCTATCACCTCCCTTCCGTTCTCTCTCTCTCTCTCTCTCTCTCTCTCTCTCTCTCTCTCTCTCTCTCTCTCTCTCTCTCTCTCTCTCTCTCTCTCTCTTATTTTCTCTCTCATTCTCTCTCTCCCCCCCCCCCTTTCTCCCTCCCTTTCTCCCCGTCTTCCACCCTCCTCCCTTTTCCAGCTCGCTTCCACACCCTGCTGCATTTATCAGTGAAGTAGCGGGACGGGTTCGCCCGCCACCTGAGCCTGAGCACAAGCAAGCTAGAGCGAACGCCTGCCAACTGCAGCATAGGCCAGCCCGCCGGGCACGAATGCAAGCGCTTTGCCTATTCCGCAGGCGCCTTGTGCCGCCCCCTCCCTCCCCGAGCCACGCTACACTCTCGTTTCTCTTCCATTCCACCTCCTCTCTCTCTCTCTCTCTCTCTCTCTCTCTCTCTCTCTCACCCCCCCCCCTCCCGGACTCGTCCTATTTCCGTATTCACCCTTCCATTCCACTACAGTATCTTGCCGCCGCCCCCCCCCCCCCCCCCACACACGCCCACCTCCTTCCGTTGGAAGGTGTAGCTTTCCAGTGGATGGATTTCCAATCATATCACGTGTACATTTGCCGCCCTTCCGATAGGAGCCCGAGGTGGTCCGCAGGTGGAGGAGGAGGAAGAGGAGGAGAAATGGGGGTGGGGTTGAGCTGCCGAAGAAGAAGAGGAGGAGGAATTATCAATTTCTGTATGGAAAGCATTTCTGGGACAGCATGTAAGAGGAAAAAAAAATACTCTCCGATATAAGGAAGCAGGCGCCTTCCTTCGATTTCGCTCTGCTTCCGCCACATGAGGACGAGAGGTATTCTCTTCCGTACATCTCATGAATACTTGGTTATGTGATGCCGAAGCTCAGATCAAAATAACGCACTAAAGTCGTCGAATTTCGTGTAATATCGAGTACTGTGTGCCAAGGGCATCGGGGGCTACAATGATTACGAAAGACGTAGAGTAGAAAGGGTATAAAATGTTGCAACAGCAAGGACGGAAAAGAAGTTTGTTGTGCAAAGTGATATTAAAAGAAGTGTCACGCTGGACCTTTGAGAGAGAGAGAAAGAGAGAGAGAGAGAGAGAGAGAGAGAGAGAGAGAGAGAGAGAGAGGGGGGGGGAGAGAGAGGCGAAGATGCGAGTTGCAGTCCTGCTTGCCCTGTCCGTGTCCCAGACGGCGGAGCAGCGCGGCGGAGCGGAGCGGTCACAGGAGAGCAAGAATTAATCTCGGAATAGAAAGAAACACCCGGGGACCGGAACGAGGAAGTGGAAAGAAGACGACACACAAAAAAAAAGGGGGGTGGAGAAAGGGCAGGGAGTGAGACGAGTTCCGGCGGAAGTGGAAACAAGCAACACAAAACTGGCGAGAATGAAAATTTGGTGAGATGGCTTTATGACTTCCCCGCCCGTCTTTTCCCACTTTTATCCGTCACCCCTTTTCCTTGCGTCTTTTATTTTGCTCGTTATGCACGAGACTTGTCGCGCTGCCGCCTTTCCCTGTGTAATAATCCACCCGCCTCCTTCGTTCTCCCTCTCATTTTATTTGTATTTCTCTTATGCTCGGCCGCCCTCTTCGTTTCATTACATGGATGCATTAGGGTATCGTTCACGCGCCACATGAGCTCCTGGCGGAACAATGTGCCAAATAAAGGTGGAGCGCAAATAAAAGAAACGGCGTCAGCTCTGCGGCTTGTTGGTGCGGCAGTTCTGGCGCTGCGATGGTCATGGGGGAGCGGGGCGGGTGAGGGTGGGCTGGGCCTCTTAGTGGTAGTGGTGATAACGCTAAAGGCACTGCTGCTGCCCGTATACTAACGCTGTGTATTACTTTACAGAACTCGGGGCGGCCGTACGATGCATATGGGCCTGTCAACAGAAGACAAAAGGTGAGTCTAGACGGAGAAAGAGCCTGCCCCCCCCTCTCCAATATCGAATGTGCGGCGGCGCCGTTGGAGCGCGGCGCGCTGTACACAAACCTGCGATTAGAGTTGCAAACAGCAGGCAAGTGCACTGGGCATGAGGCAGCTCGCCTCGCCCCCTTCTCTCCCCCATTTCCCTTCCCATCCCCCCTCCCCCCGCGCGCTCTCTGAATTTCGGCGCGCGCAAAGTCGGAGCTCAAACCAAACACGCTCGCTGATTCATGTTCCCCGGAGCATAAAGCGCGACTCGAATCGGTTTTTGCACGATCTGGTTCGTAGCATCCCTAGCCACACCCACACCCTGCTGCTGCTGTTACCGCTCTCAGCAGAGTATATTTTCTGTTTGATGTGGTGAGCGGGTTTGTAATATGCGAGAAGTGCGCGCCATCCACGAGAGCACGGTACTGGCTAATTTTACCGTTTTGTCCGCGCTAATGTCATCAACTCTCCATGCCATTTCTGTAAAGTGCTTTAACAAAGTTTTGATGAGTCGCCGTACAGTGACCATTTCCTCTCTCAATTTTCTTTTCTAAGTATTTGCTGTCGAGTGGTGCGGCGCGCGGGTGATTTGCAGCAACCTCCTCTAACCCCCTTATACCCCTCGACGCCGTGGCCAACTAACTCACATCACCTGCCCCATCTATCAAGCCCTCCACTTCCTGCCCTCCCCCCTCCCCGCAGGGGCCCTGACCCTGGTTCCGCCCCTTACCGCCCTGCCTCTGCCTCATCCAAGTCGTGGGGCCGCTGTCACTCAGCCGGGCTGGGGAGAACGAGGACTCTGCTCAGCCTCTGCTCTCGGTGAACGCCACGCAACGCCACGCCTCGCCACGCCACGCCACACCCCGCCAGGCCACGCCACGCCACGCCACGCCACGCCACGCCACGAATGTTCGCCACTGAACCGCGGGGCTAGAATGAAGAGTCGGCAAGTTTGATGTAAAAACTCTGTCGTTCTCGGTCGTGGAGGGGCGCGCGCGCGCGCGCGCGTGTGTGTGTGTGTGTGTGTGTGTGTGTGTGTGTGTATGTGTGTGTGAGCTGGCCGGGCGGGGCGGGGCGGGGCATACTGGTCCCGCGACCCCCTTTTTGGGTGGAAAAAGTCCTCTCCTCACATGTGTCATCGCCGATTCGATTCAAACGTTGCGTTTAGCACCTATCTTTTTCGATTTTCCTCCGTCTCAATTTTATGTTACGTTGCGTCTTTTTAAGCTGTAAAAGAAGTCATTGCGGGACAGGTCTGTCCTTTCAGCAGGAAAAAATTCTACTCATTCCTTTTTCTCAATAGTCAGCAGCAGGCAAGCGGCAGTGGTTCATGCCTTTCAAGGATTCTTAAAATTTAATGCCTTTAGGAAGGCACGACATTGTCTAAAGTTATTAAGATTCAGCAACCTTACGTAGTTTATGCCTTTCTTGGGACTTTAATTTTCAATGCCTTTGCAAAGGCATTTTAATCCTTTTAATTGTACCTTTGTTTTACTATAGGCGCGAGCAAAGGGGCACTATGCGAAGAGCGACCGAGTCACGAACTGCTATAGGCAATAATATGATGAATGGGATTTAAAGGCAGTCAGACCCGTAGTATAAAATTTACTTGAGTTTCGCCCCAGTGCCTTGTATGAAAATTTGACAATGTTATACATGTACACGTTGCCCCTCGTGCCTCATGAAAAATGGCATTCACCTTGCAGAGGCCCGGGGAAGTGCAAAACGATCAAAGTCCTCCAGGAATGGCTACGATAAACTTGAACTACATAAGTAAACGATATGATTTGAGAATGTCTTACCCGATGAGCCAAATCTGATGTTCACTTGTTCACTTTCACCCCGCAGCACTGATAAATGAAGTTTGCAACTTGCAAGCACTTTCAAGTGTTCAGTAACCTGCTGCCCACTTGCCTGTGTTCCACACGACTTGCGATGTGTTCAACTGGTATGTTGAACTCTTTTTTGTGTACAACTCTGACTTTTGCCTATACCGCTGGACGGACAGCCGAAACACGGGAAAGTGTTCAACAGACCAGTTGAACACTTTCGCAATATTCAAATGTCAGGTTGAACAGGCAAATACGCAACACGTCGCTGAGCACTTGAAGGCACTTGCCAGTTGCACACACTTTAATTTTCATTGTGGTCCTTCCTTCTCTCACTTACTTCCGTCTCGTCTATTCCTGTACAATCCACTCTGCCAGGCCGGGGGGTAAAAACCTAGATTCCTCCTGTATTGGATATGAAAGAGGGGGGAGAGCCCGCGGCGGCCGGGCGGAGGTTCTCCGCGCGCCACCGTCTTAAACCTGCTCGCCCCGCGCGCCTCGCTTTAGACAAGGTTCTCCCGAACGGATTGCTCAAGAAGACTCCCCGCTCGGTTTTTGTTTTGTTCCGTGGAGTTGCAGTTTGTTTTAGAGGGTGGCGCTGCTCGGGCGCGGGCGTGGAGTGGCGAAGCGTTGTGGGCGAGGGCGGGGCTGATGCTGCTGAGAAAGAGGAGGCGGAGACGCGATGAGGCTGCCCCCCCCCTCCCCCCGGCCGCCGCCGCCGCTGCCTCTCTAAAGCGCGCCTGCCGCTCCGCACCCGCGCTCCCCGGCTAACAGATACAGAGTGCCGCTCGAAATATATGGAGGAGGGTTTCCCGCTCGCAAAACGATTTTGTCCAGTTGTTCGCCTTGACGTCTAATTGCATGTAAAGTGGTCCGCCCCGGCTGCCCCTCTCGCGGAGGGCTCTCCTGCCCTGCTCCGCCCAGCACCGCTCCCCCCCCCCCTCCAGGACCTGCCCTCCAACCCCCCCCCCTCCCCGCCACGCGCCGCGGCCAAGCCCCACCGCCGACCCTTAGAGCTTAATGGGATGAGGAATCAGACTTTTCAACTCTAACAAACCCCACGAGAAGAATTACGGGGGGAGGGGCGGTGAGGCAGCGCACCTGCTGCCGGAGCGGGCAGGGGTGGGGGTAGGGTGGGCTGGAATTGAAGGGGTTCGGTGGGGCAGTGGAAGAGAGCGAGATAGGAGGAGCGCGAGCGAGATAGGGGGAGCGAGCAAGCGGGCAAGCGAGAGAAGGGAAAGTTTTCACCCACGTTTGATGATATAGGCCACCCCAGTTGATTGTGCGGTAATAGAGAAGCGACCCACATTCGGCGGCTTGGTGTGGTGGCCTGGCGGTGGGCGGGGCGTGGCGTGGCGGGGCGGGGCGGGGCGTAGCGGAGCGGGGCGGGGCGGGGCGGGGCGCGGGCGCGGGAGTCTGTAAAACAAAAGTAATAAAATGGATCCTGAGAGCGGAGCTCCATCAGTAGCACAGCCGCAATCAGGGGCCGCCCTCGCCCTCCTCTCTCTCCCTCTCACCGCTCTCCTCTTTCTTTCTTCTTTCTTTCTCTTCTCCTTCAGAGCGGAGCCGAGGGGCGGCGCGCCAGGGACGCTCTCGGACACGTTTAGTTTGGTCTAAACTGCAGTTTCGTCGTCTCCCTTCAACTTATACATATATATAAATATATATATATACGGCCCTGGGCTGCTGCTGGAGGAAGACCCAGAAGGAGTCCAGGCACAAGTGTTGACGCCCTAACAGTTTCGCCCCAGTTTTATAATGTTGTTGTTTTTATTATTATTATTTTGTCTGTGCTGTGCCTCCTTGGCCGACGTTGGTCTGGCTGGCTGCTTTGCTCTCCGTGTGTTTCGTCGAATCAGTTTCTTTTTATTTCTCGCTTTTTCAAAGTCTGGCCTGCTGGGAGTAGCTAATTTAATTAGTAAACATTTCCTGGCTGTCAGAAAAAGAAAATTAAAAAAGAAGACCTAAATCTTAACTTGCTAAGCAATTCAGTATCCGGGATGTGTTGTGTTGCCTAATGAGGCGTGTCCGTCGTTTCTGTTTGGAATATTGGTTGTTTTGATGCCCTGCCGCGTCCAGCCCGCCCCATACCTGCCGCCGAGGGGTCCCCAATAAAATACTCTTTATAAACGAAAAAAAAAAATTACTCGCGAGCGTAGCTATACTCGCCAATAATCGTGAGTTACTCGTGAAAACTCACCGACACCTACGAAAAAAAATCAAGAAAAACTCCTATGATAATCGCGAATACTCGCGGATGCTCGTGGATACTCGTGGATACTCCCAAATACTTGCAAAACTCTTTGTGCACCCCCTTTGGAGAGTGGAGGACCCCTCGCCCGCCGCGCTACGCCACTGTTGTGCCCGAGATAACTCCCACCCCCTCTGGCCCCGTCCCGGTCCGGTCCAGTCTCTGTGAGATCACGGCTAATAGTTTGTGTATCGTACAAACACAGAGCAGGCCGTATCGGGCCTGGCGGGTCAGCTCGCCCTGCGCGGCCGCCCCGCCCGCCCCGCCCCGCCCCGCCCCCCCCCGCCCCCGCCCCGTCCTGTCCTCGCTTTGCATAAGCCAGTGCTTTCAACGCCGCCCGCCCGCCCGTACCCGCCGCACCCCGTCGCCTGGGAGAAGGAAGAGGAGTTGGGGCAGGGAGGGGCGTTCTTACGACCCGCCCGCTGCAGGCCCGGCGTCAACTCCTTGAGGGCCCCGGTACGGGTACGGGTACCACCGTCCGGGCCTGGCCCAGAGAGTGTACACTGTTGAGTATGCAAGGGGAAAGGGCTCTTACTCAAACACGAAAGTACACTGTTTAGTGTTTAGAAAGAGCTGTTGAGAAACAACTCTTTTTGTGATGGCCATGTTGTTGGCCAACAGGCATGTTGTTCAAGAACAACACAAGTTGCGGTATAAACAAAAATGTGTGTTGTGAATTTGGAAAGAAAAAAAAATTGTTCCTTAACAACTATTGGTGTAACGTGTAACTGGACAAGTTTTGTTGTATATATGTGGACAATAACTTCGGTTACTGAACAACATTTTAAAAACATTATTGGTCACTTTTTGTTGTGTTGTTGTTGGTGGACAACTTTTTGTTGTTGCTTAAAAAATATCGTTGTTGCATAGTTATGTTGTTGCACAACAAATATTATTGTCTCTCTTAAAATAAACAACAAATTCGCTGTTTATTTACCACTTCTTTTCTAGTAGTGTACGTGTACGCTGCAGCAGCCCTTATTTGTATTTTCATACGGATGGGTGTCGTGTGAACCCAGTTCATCAGCACATTCTCGCGAGGATGATTTTCTTCATAGTGCTACTCGACTCGACAGTTCAATGCACTCGAGTTTCCAATAAGTGCAGCTCCGTCTCACTCGCAGACGACGGCGCGGCAAGGTTTATCGTTTGTATAATATTGTCTTCCGCTATGAGAAGTATAGCCGGTCCAGCGGCTCGCGAAGCAACAAAAGCAGCCCATATTCCAAATCCAAATAGCTAGCCGAGGCGGTTGGTTCCGGGGGGGGGGCGGGGGCGGCGCGATCCCTGTAGCAGCGGCTCGGCGCCAGGCTAAAGGCCACTTGACGTAGGACTCGCTCCGAAACTCCTCTCGAGTCTTGGCTCCGGGGCTTGGCAGAGCGACAAACGCTGTAAGACGCCCCTCCTGGACTGGCAGTGCCGTAGCAAGGTCGGACAGGCAGGCTGGCTCCCCCTCTATCCATCCATCCACCCATCCATCTATCTATCCATCCAACCATCTATTCACCCATCTAGTGGGCTACAGGGAGACGGTATTGCGTCCGGGCCAGCAGGGAGCAGGTGGAGCCCTTCCTGCTGTCACGCTGCAGGAACCGTAACACTTCAATTGTTCCCGGGAGGGGTTGGGGGGAATCACTTCCGAAAATGCGCTAGTAAGGCCCCCTTAAAATCATTAGAAAAATCAAGATGAACAGTATACATCGTGATAAAAAGAAAAAAGTTATGGAAAAATTAGAAAAAATCGAAATGAAAAATGAAAACAAATGGAAAAAGTCAGAAATAATAATATCGAAAAGTGACAGACATTTACTTTAGTCAGCTCTCAAAAAATTAAAAGGAAAACGAACCTGAAAAAATCAAAAGT
>JAHWGI010000342.1:0-17439 GCA_029379305.1 Frankliniella fusca | reverse complement strand
CCTTTAATGTGTACACATGATTCCTGGAATGATTGATTCCCAATGATTCCCGTCCGTATCGTTTCATTTCTGTTTCTAGCGACATAACACGCCACTGTGAAAAATATTTCCGTAGATGTACAATATATTTTGTAATTCACTATGTACAACATATCTCGTACATGTACGACTTTACAAGTTACGACTTTGTTGGCTCAGCAATCGATTCTGAGTTGATACTCATAGTTATAAAAAGTTTACAATATGAATCGTAATTGTACAGGACCTCTCATGGAAAATTTTCCCGTACCGGTACAAGGATTTCTCACAGTGGCTAATTTCGGCTAATTGTGTTTCCTAGGAAGCAAAAAGCAGCTGCTTTGTTGTAGTGTTTTTCATTGATTTCCCTTAATTTTTATGATGATGATTCCCAGGCTTGTGTACACATGATTCCCAAAATTGTCGTCCCCTCGGCCTAGACCTAGGACACTAATAGGGTATTGGTCTAGAGCATCGAGCGGAAGTAGAAGAACAAAAGCGGAAGAAGAAGATGGCTCGCGTTGCGGCGACGCGCTCCCCCACTCCCTTCCGGGAGGCGAGGGGGCACTACTACCCGGGTGGGGGCCGAGCGGAGCCGAGCTGGAGCTCGCGCCGCGCTCGGCTTCGGCTCGTGGGGCCCGAGCTCAGGCTCGGCTCTGCTCGGCCCCCACCCGGGTATTGCCCCCTCTCTTCCCAGATGGAGTGGGGGAGCATGCAAACCATTACCATCTTCCATTTTTGTTCTTCTACTTCCGCACTGAGCTCTAGGGAAGCCGTGGGCAAGCGGCTCTTTCCCAGACTCCGCGACTTGCCCACGGCTTCCCAGGCGAGGGGCTGGAAACGGTGATTCTTTCCCAGGTAAAGTCTGGAAAAGAGGCGCTTCCCAGGTTTTACCTGGGACAAGGGCCGCGCGCCCAGGAGAAGGCTGGAAATAATTTCCCGTTTCCAGACTCAAGTCTGGAAACGCCAAAAAGTACCTGGGAATCCCAGACTTCAGATTTGCCGTGTACATGCAGATTGGGTAGGCACACCCGCAACACTGGTGTGTATTTGACTTGACAGAACACCGAGTAATAACTTAACCCTCTAAGTCACAACGTGGTATGGAAACTACATTCAATAAAAACGCCCCCACAGAGGCTAATCTTGATTACGGTTGACTTTCTATGATCGTAACATGTTGTGCAAGGACCTATCTTCATTTTGAGCCAAGCGCCCGACCTCTCCGATGCACACAGTCAGGTCAGTACAGGCCCAAAAGTGTCAAATTTCATTTTTTTCTGCAACCGCGTATAAATGCTCTTATTCCAGCATTGTGAAAGTAAGGAGGGAGAAAATGTAGGTCAAACCATACGTAAAAAAGGCAGCTGAACAAGATCTAATGCCTAAATATTCGATTCGGGGCACAATGAAGCTCTGACAGCACGAAAAGGGCGAATGTAGTTTCCATACCACGTTGTGACCTAAAGGGTAGTCGATTTTCTCGATTTTCAAAATCGTGAAATATCGATATTTAGGGGTTCCTTGTGGTATATTTATGAGTACTGAAGCCATTCAAGTGGTCAGAGAGAGGAGACAATATAAAATTTAGACCGAATTCTGACTCAGATAAGCCGCGAAGCAAACCGCGTGATCGTGCGAACTCCCGTTTTTGGACGCATATTTCTCTATGATGCGTACATTGTACAGTTTCCACCCTTCATACACCGCTAGGAAGTGTCTCGGAGATGCTTTGTGCACCAACCTGTGACTTTTGGACCCAGGGTCTGGAAGCTATAAGGTCCTGCGAAAACGTCTACCTGTACGACGTATGTTGTACATATACCACATATGTTGTTTGAGTACAACATAGGTTGGCAAATGCGCGTTTTCACGTGCCTTTTTCTCTTTTCCGCAGCACGGGTACGGTTCGAGCACTCCGTGACGTGGTGCCTGGGCCCACTGAGGGTAGGCCGACCTGCATTGCGTAGGTGTGTTGCGGGCCAGTAGACCTCTCTGGCGCTCCAAAGTGGCCGTATCGAGCTAGCGATGCCGCGACTCAATAAACTCGTGTCGTGCCTGGATTTTGCTTTAAAAAATATTTTGCATATTTAGTTATAACTGTACTCCCTTCTACTCAGTTTAGTCGATCGAGAAACCACAAGGAACCTCTAAATCTCGATATTTCGCAATATTTGAGAAACGATAAAATCGACTACCCTTTAGGTCACGACGTGGTATGGAAACTACATGCGGTTTGAAGCGCTGTCGTATCGCCATCTTCGAGAAAAATGATGTTCTGAGACCGGGATGTTGTTCCTTGAACCTAATCGCATAAAAGTCACTGGAGGGAACTCGATATTTCTTGGCAGTTTGCTATCTATATCAGAGTATCTAGGAAAAGGCAGAAAATTTGGCTAAAAAAACCTATGTTTTTAGGGCATATCGGCCAGATGATTTTGGATATTATGGAATTTTTTTGTGACATAAGCTTGTCTATACCATTGTAACATAACCTCAAAATTTCATCCATTTCTGAATTGAAACAAAAAAGGTTCAATTCTTCGACATTGACTGCCCTTAAGTCACAACGTGGTATGTATACCACGTTCACCGTTCCCAAACCAGAGGAGCTAGAACACCCCACGAGGGCTCAAAATGCTTCTTAGACCCTCCCTAGGTTGGCTGAAGTCAAATATTCAATTTTAATCCATTTGGACCGGCTCGTGACTTAGAGGGTTAAAATTACAAATGATTTTGTTAATATGTTCGTGTATCATGAGTACATACATGAACAAAAGAGTACATTTCCAGTAAGTGTGCACCATTAACGTCACTCAAAGCTTTGGTAAACGGAGAAAAGGACTATAAATTAGTTTGAAACGCACGGTATTTGAAGCGGGAAAATATTTGAGGTAGCGGTGTACCACCGTGACTGCAGCCCACCCTTCTGCTTTGAAACGCATTGGTTATGTCTATTGGTTGCACTTATATCATAATTTCTGTGATTAAAATGACAAACATATGAAGAGTCACCCATCATGCGATTTGGCAGGTTTTCGCCCCAACTTGGTGCTGTAACGGCCAAACGGTGAGAGATACGATGCAACGGGCGAAATTTTCGTTCAAAGGGTCTATAAATGGCAATAAACATGTTAAAAGACACCTACCATGCGATTTTGAAGGTTTTCGACCCAACTCGGCGCTGTAGCGGCCAAACGGACAGAGATTCAGCCAAACGGACGAAATTTTCGTTCGTAAGGTCGCAACTCGTTGAGTTACCCGTTAGGAGCAAAAAATTTTTTTTTGAAAAATTTGAATCCATGCAATTTTGTTTATTATTGTTTAGACTTTGTGATTTTTTTTCACCCCCTTCCTGAATGTTGCTAGGATTTCCCGTAGGCGTTTCGTTGTCTAGGAATGAAACTGTAGTAGTTAGTAGTAGTAGGAATGAAACTTCTAGTGTAACAGACAGAACCACTGACACGAGGTCGTTTGCATAGCCCGCTTTTATGCTTTTTCAAAGCAGAAGGGCGGGCTACAAAATGTTCATTTAAAAGAAAAATCTTATTAATTTTCGCAGAGCCCACGCACTGACCCCTTCAGAAAGACAGCCAAGCTAGGCTCGGGCGCCAAGGGCAGCGTCAACCCTTATCCGAGAGACAGAGGCGCTGCACGAGAAATTTCCTCTTCATTTTCACAGCAAAACATATCGTTTTGAAACAAGGAATTCACTGTAAAAAAAAAAACAAGATCGTAGTACGGAACCAACTACGGTGTCCCGTATCTTTGTTAGAGAAACTAACTACGGAGCGCAGAGTACGGCGCCATCGTACCTCATTTTCGGTGGGCAGAGGTCATAAGTACGGGTCTTCCGTACCCCATTTTTTTTTTTTGCGTACGGTGATGCCGTACTTGGCAGTCCGTAACGGGGATTCGAAAATTTCTAGTACGTTGTGCGCCGTAGTAGGGAGGCACCATTCTACGGTGGACAACGTTAAAGGAATTAACGGTGATTTCCGTAGTTTTCACCGTAATTTATTATTACAGTGTTTGAAGTCCAAAATTTTCGGCAAGCAGGACAAAACAAGCAGGCCCGCCCTTCCGCCAAACGTCGTTGCCAGCTCCGCTTTGCTACGCTATGGCAACTCCGTTCGGCAGGGGGCGTGCCTGCTTGGCCTGCCGGCGGCGTTCGGTCGGGCCTTCGGCCCGACCCCTAAGTCACACAGAACGCCCTCTTAGCTTGTAAATGATCGGGCCTGCGGCCCGTAAAGGCATTCTCTTCGGAAAGAGGCAGTTTGTAACGGTGAACCACCGAAAGTACAGCCCTCCCTTCTGCTTTGAAAACGTGCCGATAGTGACTAAACGGTCAGTTATTCGGCAAAAAAGGGGAGTCGGAAATCTCGAAAAATGTCGAAATACGTGAGTTCGGCCTCAGATGGAACGGTCGAACTCGGACTTTATTTGGCAGCAGTTGGCAACACTGAATTACGCTCGTCGAACCAATGTTAATGGTATAGGCGTCGAGGGGTGTCGAAAATTTCAAAAATTGTGGAGATATGTCGAAAATTGTCGAAATATGTAGAAATTCGTAAAAAATGTCGAAAAATCTCGAAATATCTCAGAAATGTTGAGATATATCGAAAAATATGGATAATGTCGAAAAACATCGAAAAACATCGAAAAATGAGGGATAATGTCGAAAAATGTCGAAGAATATCAAAACTTGTCAAAAATGATTACAAATATCGGAATATGTCGGAATATGTCAAAAATGTCGAAAAATATCAAAAAATATCAAGAATTATCGAAAATTATCGAAAAATATCGAAAATTATCGAAAATGTCGAAAAATATCGAAAAATATCGCAAATGTTGAATAATATCAAAAAATATCGAAAAAGAACGAAAAATGTCGAAAATATCGGAAAATATCGAGAAAAGTCGAAAATAATCGAAATGTTTGAGTTTTGACGATTGGCAACACTGGAAATTGAAAAACGGTTGGCACCACTGAATTGCGCTCGAAAAGACGGTTCTAGAGAGGTGCGGGTCGAGGGGGTTCGTAAAAGTTGAAAAGTGGGTCAATTTTGGGTGCTTTTTACAGTGTAGTCGCGAGTTGGGTCCTTTTTATCGAAAAACGGTGGGTGCCATCGAACTGGACGCGAAAAGACGCTTCCGGGGAGGTGCAGCTCGATGGGGTTGAGAAAAGTTGAAAACTGGACCAATTACGGGTGCTTTTTACAGTGTAGTCGCGAGCTGGGTCCATTTTTTCGTAAAACGGTGTGCACCATTGAACTAGACGCGAAAAGACGCTTCCGCAGAGGTATGGGTCGACGGGGTTGGAAAAAGTTGATAAATTCCGTGAAAACTTTTATAATTTTTTTCAGTGCCTTAATGAGGGTTGGCAGGATTTGCACCAGGCGTTTCGGTGTCCAGGAGTGACCCTTAAGATACCCTAAAAATTTCAACTCTCTAGCTCAACTCCTTCGAGTGGAACAGACAGACAGACAGACAGACAGACAGACAAACAGACAGACAGACACCGCATCGATTGCATAAGCCCGCTCTAAAGCTTTTTCAAAGCAGAAGGGCGGGCTAAAAATGCGGTTTTGGAAAAAATCTTCTGTTTTCTTCACGAAAATATTTCTTTGTCTTACTTTCTGAGGAAGAAAAAGTTGGGTTTCTAATGCGTATCTTTCGAAACGAAATGCTTTGCTTTGAAAATAATTTAATTTAACTTGCTTGGCTACAAAATAGGGTGGAAGGTTCGTTGTATCTTTGGAAAAATTTAAGAAATCCCCAATAAAATTTCTAGAAACTTACATGCACACGATTTATTTTTTTAAAATGATACTCTTGTCACACAGAACGTCATGAGGTGATTTTTATTACTATTATTATTATTATTATTATTATTATTATTATTATTATTATTATTATTATTATTATTATTATTATTATTATTAGAATATGCCGCGACATAACAGTGGGCGTCAATGGAAAAACAAGAGAGGAAAATTATCCGTTTAGCGCTCCTTTGCAAGAATGGATGTGCCCCAAAATGTGGTATATTGCCTTAGGGGCATCTAGTACCTCTTTAAGAGCATTAACACCTTTAACACCTTTAGCTGTGTTCTTAATTTGTATTGTCAAACGTCACAGGAAGAAATATATGATTACAATATCTAAAATCACTTTCCCACGACGGTGGCTTGGACAAACAGACTTTGATTACTCACCGTTGCAATAAATGACTTCGCCGGAGATGTCGTCCACAGTATCGCTAGGGCTCTTTTATACAGTTTGCTAGTCACCTGACAGAAGATAATGATTTTTTCATATCTAGTATGCACCTTAAACTTTTCTCTCAAACCAGCACTTACGGACGGACATGGACAGTACGAAGAGGGTACCTAGATAAGCCCAGATACTTTATCTGCTATACTTGTGCTTCACAGTCAAAGACCGCTTCGATAACTCCAACGGGATATTCCGTTACACCGATCGCTCAATCTCTCAAGTAACATAGTGAGAGAAAACAAGCAGGCCTGACCTTCCACCTAGCGTCCTCGCGAGCTCCGCTTTGCTACGCTGCCCACTCCGTCTGGCAGGCGCGTGCCTGCTTGGCCTGCTGGTGGGATTCAGTCGGGCCTCCGGCACAGGGAAGGGTAGTAGTAATACTGGCCCCGAGAAGCGGGGCCCCGAGTAGCGGGTACACCCCCCCCCCCTCCTAATTATTGTTGTTGCTGAGCGAGCGAAACGAGCGAAGCTCATGGCACACTTCGGGTTGAATTTTCCGGTCACGCCCAGGAAATAGCTAATAGCTATCGTCAATAACAATAGCAGAAGCAATTACAAAATCTATATACTATAGCTAAAAGATATAGCTTAAAAATGTAGCTTACAGCTATAGCTTAAAGCTATAGATATATACTGCTGTGCAAAATTAGCCGTCCACTTTTTTCTCCGCTTATAATTTTTTAAAAATAGAGCTAGAAACTTGAAATTTGGAGGAGAGATGGTCCAAAGTGTTGTTGAAACGTCCCTAAAGTCGCAACAATCAAATCCACCCCCTTCATTTTTTTTTCCACCCCTCGCGTAAGACACTGTCAATTTTTGACACTTTTGCCGGGGCAAAAGTGTCCTTCCAGGTGTCACAGAGGTTTGAAACTCACATGGCCGACTCAGTTTTGACTCCTCTTTCGATTGATACCGGAGCCACCCCAGTCGGACGAACCGTTCCGGAGCCCACACCCCTAAGTAGGGTTGATTTTTTCGGATTTTTTTCCAGAGTTAGGCGCGGTAGCAGGAGGTCCCCTGGACACGACAAAAGTGTCCCCATGTCCGTCGCACCCTCCAGGGGGTGTCCAGCCCCGAAACACTGACATCCCAAATCTTGATTTTTCACTGAAATCACCAAAAATGACCAAAAAAAGGTCAAAAATCACGTTGCACAATTGATTTCAGCCGTCTGGATCGACACCCAGAGTGACAAACTGCAGACCTTCATTTTGTTAAGTTTTCGGACTGCTATTGATGTTTTTTGAGATCGACTTTGCTTCGATGGCACATCCAAACTCACGAGCACACCGACCCCGGTCATTTTGTTTGCTCATTCGCGTGGCTCTCGCGGCCGACACGATGATCACAGGGGTTTGCGCGTTTGCACCCTGGTAAAGGTTGAATGTGCGCTTCTTCGCGCACCTGAGCGGATGTTGTGCCCCTCCTGGCTGAGGAGAAAAAGGGGTGCAAACTTTGGGGCTGAAATTTACACGATTTTGCATTTTTTTGGCCGTGGAAGGTAACGAATAGACCGAATCACTTCAAAATTGGTGTGGAGGTGCCTAAGGGGCTCACACATCGTACCGTGACCGCGGCGACCCGCCTTCGCCCCTCCGTCCCCTGCGCTGGGGGTTGGAAAGTTAGGGGTTGCAACCCCCACGAAAACGGCTTTACCGTCTAGGGGTGCAAACTTAGGGGTTGAAATTTCCACGATTTTGCATTTTTTTGGCCGTGGAAGGTAACGAATGGACCGAATCACTTCAAAATTGGTGTGGAGGTGCCTAAGGGGTTCACACATCGTACCGTGACCGCGGCGACCCGCCTTCGCCCCTCCATCCCCTGCGCTGGGGTTTGGAAAGTTAGGGGTTGCAACCCCCACGAAAACGGCTTTTCCGTCTGGTCTGCAGTTTGTCACTCCGGGTGTCGATCCAGACGGCTGAAATCAATTGTGCAACGTGATTTTTGACCTTATTTTTGGTCATTTTTGGTGATTTTAGTGAAAAATCAAGATTTGGGATGTCAGTGTTACGGGGCTGGACACCCCCTGGAGGGTGCGACGGACATGGGGACACTTTTGTCGTGTCCAGGGGACCTCCAGCTACCGCGCCTAACTCTGGAAAAAAAATCCGAGAAAATCACCCCTACTTAGGGGTGTTTTTTGGGGGGCTCTGGAACGGTTCGTCCGACTGGGGTGGCTCCGGTATCAATCGAAAGAGGAGTCTAAACTGAGTCGGCCATGAGAGTTTCAAACCTCTGTGACACCTGGAAGGACACTTTTGCCCCGGCAAAAGTGTCAAAAATTGACAGTGTCTTACGCGAGGGGTGGAAAAAAAAATGAAGGGGGTGGATTTGATTGTTGTGACTTTAGGGACGTTACAACGACACTTTGGACCATCTCTCCTCCAAATTTCAAGTCTCTAGCTCTATTTTTTAAAAGATTATAAGCGGAGAAAAAAGTGGACGGCTAATTTTGCACACCAGTATATATATATATATATATATATATATATATATATATATATATATATATATATATATATATATATATATATATATATATATATATATATATATATATATGTGTGTGTGTGTGTGTGTAAGTGAACCGAACGTCCTTAAGCTGAGCTCGCAGAGGAATCACCATAATCATCATATTAGTCAACGTTTTCGATTTACTCACTCATTAATCGCCGGACACATACACAGAAATGTCTCCCTCATGTATTATTTCGTAAAAAATTGTTACATCGATAAAGTAGTAGCAGAGCTGTGCAGCTATAGCTATAGCACAAAATGTATATATACATATACATATGTGTGTGTGCGTGTGTGTGTGTGGACAGAAGGCCTTAAGCTGAGGTCGCAGAGGAATCACCATAAACACCTATGATATTAGTGAACGTTTCCGTTTTACTCCCTTATCCATCCCCGGACACATTACACAGAAATGTCTCTCTCAACTATTACTTCTTTAGAAAATTATTACAGCGATAAATTAGTAGCAGAGCTGTTAAGGGTTGAACCACAATGAACTCTTCGAGAAACGCCGACGACAGGAAAATGTGCTTAAAAAAATTATATTTCCGCACCCTATGCTCTTGTGTTCTGGATAGGCCACCACCTTCACACAATTGATAGACTTCATTTCGAAGGTGATAGCGCCTGCGAAACAATGGGTAGCCGGTAGCCGGACCCGCCAAGTACTTGTGTCCGGGTATGGATAAGGGAGTAAAACGAAAACGTTGACTAATATGATAAGTGTTTATGTTGATTCCTCTTCGAGCTCAGCTTGAGGACGTTCGGTCCTGGCTAGTTACCCTATGGTGTCAAACCGCAAGGGACAGGTTGCTCTACAGAAAGATCCACGGCCGGAATAGCATGCTAGGGACGGAGTCGGCCGGGCTGCGCGTAGAGCGACGGGTTCGGTGTCCTTGGGTCTGTAGGTTGAATGTCGGAAAGCGGTGGTTCAAGTCATACACATAAGGGGTTTATTGGGGACACATACATACACATAAACACACTGGGCAAAGCAGAGCACACATACCAACAAGGAACACACTCAGAGAAGGCGCAAGGGGGCGGACATACAAAGGGTGGTCGATGGGCTCAACAGAGCGGTACCATACCTTCAGGGCAAGAGCCGCGCAGGGCTCGCAGGTCGGGAGTGTGGTCCTAGGGGTGCTCGGGCCGGCGGGCGTGGAGTCAGTCGGAGGGCACACACAGGTCCTGCCTCTATAAGTCCGCAGGGAGGACTGACTGGCTAAACTGGGGATGCGACCCTTTTTATGTGTTGGACGCCCTATGAGAATGATCGTGGTGGGGGAAGTCTAGACGTGCACGTGTGCAGGGCCAGGACACCCAGGTGTCTGGCGACAAGTTTGGACACGTCTGTTCCCACGCCAAGATGCACCCTCATTCCACCCACATTCCTTGCGACACCTCGAGTCACCCCCCCCTCCCCTCCCTTCTAGACTCCCCCTCCCCTCTAGACTCCCCCTCCACTCTAGACTCCCCCTCCCCTCTAGACTCCCCCTCCCCTCCGGGCCACCCTCCCCTCTGGGCTCCCCCTCCCCCAACTCTGCATCGGCTTGGCAATGTGGGGCTTGCGACCCACATGCTGCATTAGGGGGAGAGGAAAGGGAAAAGGAAAGGGAGGGTTAGGAGTGGTGAAAGGTGGCCTACAGCACACCGTGACGCGCTCGATTCTGTCTTATCCAGAAGCTAAGAGGACTTCTGGGTCGTTGCCGAAGGAGCTGATCGATTTTCAAACGGTAAAAATCTACAGATTTACCTGGATCTGCACACCGTAGAAGGGTTGAAATTATCAGCTCCCTGTTCTCGTAGAGTGTCTTCCAGGATGTCTCACCGAGATAGAGTTTTTGCAATTCGGGGTAGAGATTCCCCATTTCCGTGAATACATCGTCACGCTCAATGAGAACAAAAGGTTTATTTCTCAGCGTTTTAAAGTACACTTTATGGAGACTTTCCAATTAGGTCACACAAAGAGACAATGGAATACGCAAGAGAAGGATATAGAACGGGAAGATTCCATTGAGAACATCTGAGGAACATCTGTTTTATCTGACATTCCCAATTTTAATATGGAACACTGTTTGGACCTAGACATTTTTCATTGTCTTATAAATGATGCTAAACATTTTAATAACCTGTGGGTAGGTAAGAAAAAAGCAAGAGAAAGGCAGCCATACAATGTTTAAGCTGAAGTCGACCGTCATCTATTGACAATCACTACCACTGATATCTCTCGTGTTCCATGTTCTCTAGTTGAAAGGTCTGACTTCAGCAGCCACGAGTGGTTTAATTGGATTATATTTTAAAGTGTAACTGTCTTGAAGAACATTTTGCCTCCCAGATTCTTAAACCACTGTGCTCTTTTGGTACATAGTGTAGTTTTGCTGATTCAAAATTTAGTGGCAAAATCAGAGGTGGTTTATGCAAGCCGCTATTTTAAACAATTTAATGAAGAAATAGATGTTTTATATGGTTGAGTTCATGTCACTTTCAGTGTGCATCTTGTGACTCATTTAGAAAATTGTGTGATCAACTTTGCTAAGCCTTGTCTCATTCGGCTTTTGTTTTCAAAAATTTCAATGGTTAGTGAAAAAGTGCTGTTGATAGCAGCAATGGTGTAGCTGGACAAATCACCAAGCACATGCAGCTAAGATTAGTTTGACATAAAATGAGAGCTGATTTAGATTTCTTTATGAGTGATCAGGAGAATGAATACTTAATAAGTTTATTGACAATCAGTAAAAGTCTTGCTGAACCTCACTTCAGTGTTGGATATGTAGCTTTATATTAGGTGAACCGAAGTATTATACTTTAAATGATGCAAATATACATGCTCTTGTAAGATCAAATGTTGTGTTTAACAGAAATAAAGAGTACTCTGTTTATGAGAGATCTCTTGTTGATGGTGAACTGTTTTAATCTTACAACTACAAGAAAGTCAAACGACCGGACAAGTGTTGTACTCCTGAAATCTAACAAAGTGTTTCAAATTAAATGTTTTATGGTTACATGTAATGTTTGATATGCTATGGGCAATAATTTGAAAGAGTCGAGAGCTAAGGTCTGTGATAGAGCTTTCCCACACCACCATGTGGTAGGCGAAAAAAAACTCATGTAAAGGGATCTACGACGGTTCACCCAATCCCTTTCATCCACTGACGATACACCCTCTCTTACTTAGCCCACCAATTCTTCACCCATTATCTTTAGTCCAAAAAAATTAGCTCCAATGACAAGTTGGCCCACCATTATACACCTTGACCCACTTCTACAGGGTCAAGTTATTCCCGCAAGCCCGGAGGAAGTCCACTCTCCTCCCCTCTGCTTTCATCTCTTCATAACGGCTGCTGATGCGCTGCAGCCGCTCCGTCACCATCCGGTACTTCAGCCGCTGAGGTGCCTTCACGACCTGCATAATGTTATGTTATGTTATATATATATATATATGTGTATATATATATATATATATATATATATATATATATATATATATATATATATATAGTGTGTGTGTTTTCGCTGCGTGTACCTTGCCCAGCTCCAGATCAGCCATCTGCCGTTCGCTGTTGCCCTGCTCCTTCTGCAGCTCTTTGATCAGGGCGTAGACGGAGGGGTGGTCCTTGCCCACCAGGGTGTTGAAGCGCCGGTGCCACCCTTCCGTCAGGTTGTTCGTTCGCGGTTCCCCCCGCAGGGCCGCCCTGTGCTGGTTCCATAGCTCTGGCGCGTACCGAGGCCTCGCCGCACGCCGCTGACCCCGCAGGCGACGCCCTCGCACGTAGGTATCGTCGAAGTAGTCGACGATGTTGAGGAGCGTGTCGGGGATCACCTCGCGCAGCTCGGCGAGGACCTCCTCCACGTCAGCGGGCGGCACGAACGCTAAGCTCAGTAGCTCGTGAACTCCCTCCTTGACCGACCTGTCGTCGGGGTCACGGTACGCCACTTGAAGACCAGCATCTTGCACTTGTCTGTAGACGCTCTGGCCAAGGTGAAAGAAGCATAGCCGGAGATCGGCGTCGGGGAAGACGGTGGCGACGGCGTTAATGATGCCGAGCTCGAAGTCGCTCACCACCGTGGTTGGTTCAGGTTCAGGGATCCGCGCCGCCCTACACTTGTCTAAGACAACTTCCAGGACAGTGGTGTACGACACTTGCTCCTTATTCGGGAGAAGGGCGTACACAAAGGGGAAAGCTGCTCCGCGGAAAATCCCGTGGATGGTGAAAAGTTGGGTGAAGAGGCCCGGGCTGACCTTAAATGTCCCATCCAGCAGCCAGGTGTCAGAGGTGCACAGCTTCCGCAGGCAGTCTCGCGTACT
Source organism: Frankliniella fusca (assembly GCA_029379305.1). NCBI lineage: Eukaryota > Metazoa > Arthropoda > Insecta > Thysanoptera > Thripidae > Frankliniella > Frankliniella fusca. The sequence goes on along the minus strand of JAHWGI010000342.1, from coordinate 4,313 downwards.
GAAGATGATGATGCGGTTTCTTCTCCGGCGCTCTTCCGCCTCCTCGTCGTCATCATCGTCGTCATCGTCGTCATCAAGGGAGTCCCAGAGGAGAAAAACGTCCCCCATGAGAGTGAGCGTGAACTCCCTGGGAAGCTCTGGCAGGTCGCGAAGTGTCTTGGGATTGGGTGGAAGTGAAGCCTGTCGCGTCCGGTTGATGGTCCTCTTAATAGCGGCTTCATTAGGCAGCTTCGCCAGGACGACCTGAACACAATGGACACCGGCACGTGACGCACGCACTCTGCCACATACTGTCCGTCACAAGCGCACCGTACTGCTAACCTGCGGGATCCGCTGCAACTTGTTTGAGGTGATTTGGACTGGCGGTGCCTCTGGCTGCTGCACACTGCTCGCCTTTATCTCGTTCATAATTTCTTTGGCCGCTATGCTATCCTGGTCGGGGGCGTGGGAGTGAGTGCCCTCCCTGACCAGGACAGGTGGATCAGAGACAGTAGTGGCGCGGGCTTTGCATTCGGGCTTGAGAGTACACACCCAGTACGTTTTTTCTTTCTTGCTTGAATGTTTGTGATATTGGAAGCCATTATTCACTAAAATTTTTCGCCCCTTTTTAGACTTAATAAATTTTGGCGCCATCGTGGCGTGATCTGGCCGAAAGAAGTGAGGTGTGGGTTGTGGTTGTTACCATCCTAACAAAGACACTTGTTCCAACAGTGGGCGTAGGGTAGCTAGCAAGGTGGGCCAAGTGCCACCGGGCGAACATGAAGTTGGGGGAAATGAGGTGGATGAAAAACTAGCGGGCGAAATTGTTTTGGGTCTTATCGTTTTGGGAGAAAGGCGTTGGGTGAACCGTCCTGATCCCCATGTAAAGGTGTGTTGCAGTCTCTCATTTCTCAACAAAACTCCTTTTTAGCCCGCCCTTCTGCTTTGAAAAAGCTTCAGAGTGGGCTTATGCAATCGATCTGGTGTCTGTTTGTTTGTTTGTCTGTCTGTCTGTCTGTCTGTTCCACTCGAAGGAGTTGAGCTAGAGAGTTGAAATTTTTAGGGTATCTTAAGGGTCACTCCTGGACACCGAAACGCCTGGTGCAAATCCTGCCAACCCTCATTGAGGCACTGAAAAAAATTATTAAAGTTTTCAGGAATAAAAAAAAATAAAATTTTTCAACTTTTTTCCAACCCCGTCGACCCGTACCTCTCCGGAAACGTCTTTTCGCGTCTAGTTCAATGGTGCACACCGTTTTACGAAAAAATGGACCCAACTCGCGACTACACTAAGCACCCGAAATTGGTCCAGTTTTCAACTTTTCTCAACCCCATCGAGCTGCACCTCCCCGGAAGCGTCTTTTCGCGTCCAGTTCAATGGCGCCCACCGTTTTTCGATAAAAAGGACCCAACTCGCGACTACACTGTAAAAAGCACCCAAAATTGACCCACTTTTCAACTTTTACGAACCCCATCGACCCGCACCTCTCTAGAACCGCCTTTTCGAGCGCAATTCATTGGAGCCAACCGTTTTTCAATTTCCAGTGTTGCCAATCGTCAAAACTCAAACATTTCGATTATTTCCGACATTTTCGACATTTCTCGATATTTTCCGATATTTTCGACATTTTTCGTTGTTTTTCGATATCTTTTGATATTATTCGACATTTGCGATATTTTTCGATATTTTTCGACATTTTCGATAATTTTCGACATTTCCGATAATTTTCGATATTTTTCGATAATTTTCGATAATTTTCGATAATTTTCGAAATTTTTTGACATTTTTGATAAATTTCGATGTTTTTCGGGTAAGTACTGGAGGTTACCCCTCCGGGAGGTTACCCCCCTATTTTAAAGGGATTTATTTTTTATTTTAAATTTATTTTAAAAAATAGGTGAATCCAGGAGGTTACCCTTCCTTGAGGTTACCCTTCCTGGAGGTTACCCTCTTTTTATTTTTAAAAAAATTATTTTCCTTATTTAATAATTTAATAAATTAATAAAAAAGAAATAATATGATTTATAAATAAAATAATTCGAAAAAAGAAAATTTAATCTGAATTTTTAAAAATAAACAATGAGCGCTCCCTTAGACGATTCCACGCTCGACGTTCCCCGATTCTGTCACACTCTTAGCGGCCGCCGTATTTTCCATACAAATTGTAGCAACCTCGCAGCCAGGCTGTTCCTTGAATCTTGTAAGAGCAGGCGAGTGACGGGTGCTTTGAGTTGTGTCCGATATCATGGACGGAGGGAAGTCCGAGTTATCAGTGTTCGCTCGTTCTGCGATCGCTCGGTCGGTGGCCAGGCCGTGGCGAGCCGCTCCAGTAGTTAGGGCTAGATCACATTCACTTTCGTTTTCGGTCGTCAGCTTGGTTCCTTATCCCATCAAGGAGCATCTGTTATTACCACCGGCAATTTTACCGGTTGTACACACGTCCAAGGAACCAATTTCACTGAGTTGTGCCACCTCACTTCGTCGATTCGCGCCGAACAGCGTCCCCCCAATGTGAATGAAGCGGCTTGCCACGAATTCGGACACAACCCAAAGCACCCTTCACCAGCCTGCTCTTCCAGGATTCAAGGCACATCTTGGCTACGAGGCTTCAACAATAAGTATGAAAAATACGGGGGGTGCACACAATGATCTACCAAAATATGTCCTACCGTCGTAAAATAAATTAAAGGAAAATTAAAGTGAAAGAATGCTGTTTTTAAAACATCTACCAATATTTGTTCTACCAGAATAAAAGGAAAAATAAAAAATCGGCAAGGAATAATAAAAATATTATTTGTAAAAATCCTGGTGCAGTGGGGAAAAATGCAGAATAAAATAAAATATCCAACCAAAAATATTTATAAAAAATCCTCAGAAATTTTATTTTTTTCTTATTATTTTTAAAACGTTTGGTAGATGATTAATTGGTAGGATATTTTATCCTGCATTTTCCCCCACGGCACACAGTGTAGTAAAGTCGAGAAAAGAGGGTCATAGCTAAAAAAAATGCTGGGAATTGCACAAAAATTGGTGTGTGTTTGTGAAGTGTGCTTGATTGGTTCCTATCCGTTAGCACCTCCCGGGTCATCCTGGGGGTGTCATCGGGGACCTCACGAGGTCGCCGATGACGCCCTTCTTGAAAATTCCTATCCTGAGATTGTCGAGGGTCCCCGATCGATTCCCGGTGTCCGGTTGCACCTTCCAGGTTATCCTGGGGGTGCCGTCGGAGACCTCATTATCTCATAAGGTCGCCGATGATGCCCTTTTTGAAATTTGGTATGCTGAGGTTTTTGAGGGCGCCCGATCGATTCTCGGTGTCCGTTCGCACCTCCCGCGTCATCCTGGGGGTGTCATCGGAGACCTCATGAGGTCGCCGATGACGTCCTTCTTGAAAATTTCTACCCTCAGGTTTTCGAGTGCACCCAATTGATTCCCGGTGTCCGTTCACTCCTCCTGGATCAACCTGAGAGGAGTGTCATCGGAGACCTCATAGACCAAAATAGGACATATGATTTGTTGTATGGTGTCGCGCATTGTAGCCACTAGTGGCGCACTGGTGCGCGCCCAAGGCAGGCCGTCATTTGCAACCTCGTCAGGTCCTCGTCGAAACACCCGAGGTTAAATCAGGAGGTGCAAACGTACACCTGGAATCGATCGGGCGCCCTCAAAAACCCCAGCATACCAATTTTTAAAAAGGGCGTCATCGGCCACCTCATGAGATAATGAGGTCTCCGATGACACCTCCAGGATAACCTGGGAGGTGCAAACGGACACCGGGAATCGAACGGGGACCCTCGAAAATCTCAGGATAGGAATTTTCAAGAAGGGCGTCATCGGTGACCTCATGAGGTCCCCGATGACACCCCCAGGATGACCCGGTAGGTGCAAGCGGATATCAGGAATCGGTCATGCACACTTCAACCGCCTAACTCCCCCAAACACACACCAATTTTTGTGCAATTCCCAGCATTTTTTTTAGCTATGACCTCTTTTTTCGACTTAACTCCAGTGTGTGCCGTGGGGGAAAATGCAGGATAAAATATCCTACCAATTAATCATCTACCAAACGTTTTAAAAATAATAAGAAAAAAATAAAATTTCTGAGGATTCTTAAAAATATTTTTGGTAGGATTTTTTCTGTGCATTTTTTCCCCACGGCACCAGGGTTTTTACAAATAATATTTTTATTATTCCTTGCCGATTTTTAATTTTTTCTTTTATTCTGGTAGAACAAATATTGGTAGATGTTTTAAAAACAGCATTCTTTCACTTTAATTTTCCTTTAATTTATTTTACGACGGTAGGACATATTTTGGTAGATCATTGTATGTTA
>JAHWGI010000341.1:385000-403741 GCA_029379305.1 Frankliniella fusca | reverse complement strand
CAGAAGTTTTAGAAAAGCGCGCAGAGAAGGACGGACGGAGGCAAGCCAATAATTGGATGTGTGGATCGGTGGGTTCGGAGGAGGGTGGCGTGGGGGGGAGTGGCCGGGACGGTGTTAGACGCCCCACCACCCAGGCTGAAATGCTATGCCCCCCCGCCCTAACAGGAAACCCCCGGGCCACCCCCACATATACCATTAGACGGCCCTTAAGTCATCGCCCCCACTCACCCCATACCACACACACCCCCACGCCCCAGAAACCCAGAACCCCCCCCCAAACACCCCTGAGACACGGCTAGAACCTTTTTCGGCTAACGACCAAACAAAGTTTTATAGACCCTGTCATGTCATCCGCCCCGGGCACTACAGACTTACTTATTTTTACAGAACCCGTCCCCCGGAGATCTCCCAGCTACAACGCCACACTCCGGCACAGCTCACAGCCATGTGACTCCTCGCTCGTCCCCTCACAGCACGACCATTTCATCTTGCCTCTCGCTCCAGCCTCTCAACTCCTGCGCTACTACTTTGCACCGAACGCTACTACGCAAATCAGCACTCGCTGTCCACACTCACAGAGTAGATCGTAGAAATTTTCCAGGAGGTGTGGGTTGCTCAAGGAGGGTGGCACGCCTAAGAAAAAAAAAAGCATTAGAGGGTGCTGGCAGAGAAATGTGGTTCGGGTGTTAAAGTATATTTTTTTTTTTAGCCTGAACTGTGATGTGTGTTCAGCGAGTCTTTTAGAGAGTGGAGGATGTTGCTAAATACAGTGTTTATAGTTTGTAGGTGTGAGATGCGACCCGAGATGTAGATTTGTATATATCATGGCCTTACTTTGAGAAGGTCTAAGTAGTCGACGTTATCCGCAGAGATGATTATATTTGATTGGTGGGTGTGTGTCTATTCTTGTTAGCGTGGGTCGAAGTTATTTTATCATGCTTGGAGAATGGATGCTAGATGACTAGCATAGGCCCTAGGAAGCGACGACGGCGTGCGCATAATCCCGTTCTACTACTGTCTGGGTGGAAGTACTGGCGGTGAGGTACTTTAGGTTGTTTTTGTGCAGTGTGGTTTGCTGTGCCTCGTCATTTTTATCTTGTTCGTTATTAGATATCTTGTATGTACGTCCCCTCAAACTTAGTGGGACGAAAATGGGGTTTAGGTGAATATTTTTAGCTTTGTCGGCGTACTACTAAGTGCTTTTTCTGATTTTGATTTTTGTTGTCATAATCTGCTTCTAAGCGTTGCGACTACTTATGATTTCCGTACGGAACATAGTGTTGACTGTGTGGTAAAAGTATGAAACAGTATAATCAGTTATAGCTCCACACCCCCGAGAACGCGGGACACCGACTGAAGCAGAACTCCACACCAAACAAAAATACCGAGCTTCTTTACCAAGATAGCGGGATTCTAAGATCCCTTCGACGCAGGGTTGGGTGATAGAAAGTGAATAGAGAGAACGGTGAAAAGAAAGACTACTAAAACGATAGGAGCTGACATGAATTGGCTGTGTATGCGGCATAGGGCAGAGTTGAGTCACGGGTGTGTGCTTGAGGGTTTGTTAGAGAGGTTCGGTGTCTGCGGAGTGGCAAAGGCGGTGTGTTCGTGGTGTGGGGCTGTTTACTGATAGGAAGCTACACTGGATGTAGGACGAGTGAGGTGGCTGATAGGCTGGGTGTATATTACATAATGCCTTGTCTTCAGGACTGCCTCGGTCAAGGGGTGAGGGTGGGACGGACGCGGGGTACTGGGGTTGGGGGCAATCAGGGCGTGTTTGCGTGGGGGTGTACAGCCGCGTCCGTCTGCAGGACAGTCTGTAATAGAGGGATCATTAAAGCTTATAAATGAAGGTAATCTCTGTGGTGCGTCAGCGCTATCCCTTCGCAGCACGCACCGAGTTTGTCGTGGGCTCTGTTTGTGCCTCCGCCATTCCCATTACTTTCCCTTGCATTGCTTTGCTCCCCGGGACTGTACTCCGCGTATGCTACGTAGGTTGATTGGTCTTTAGACCAAGTCTACTGTAGTCTTCCTATGGTCTCCTCCTCCAGAGCAGGGATTGCTAAACACCATTTCTGCCACTCCACCCTATCCCCTAAAACTCAATCTGCAAACTCCCTCCCACCCCCCTAACATGTGTCCCATACGATCCATAAGCCCCCCCCCCCACCCCCCACACCCAAAACGCAACCGACCTCCCCCCCTAAAATCACCCATAAACCACCGCCACCCCCAAACCCCCCCACAGACCCCCACAGTTTAACCTCCCACTCAACCCACACTCATGTCAACCCCCACCCTCCCACACCCCCCCCCCCCCAACCCCCCCCACCCTCCCACCCCCCAACCCCACCCACGCACACCCCCCCCCCCCCCGACCCCCCCCCGCCCCCCGCCCCCCCCCCCCCCACCACCCCCCCACCCCCCCCCCCCACCCCCCCCCCCCCCCCACCCCCCCCCCCCCCCCTCCCCCCCCCCCTCCCCGCCCCCCCCTCCCCCCCCCCCCCCCCCCACCCCCCACCCCCCCCACCCCCCCCCACACCCCCACCCCCCCCCGCCCCCCCCCCCACCCCCCCCACCCCTCCCCCCCCCCACCCCCCCCTCCCCCCACACCCACTCAAGGCTATTGATTGACACCTCCCGCCTCCCGCCCACCTACCACCCACCCCCCCGCCACCACCCCCACACCAGCAACAGATCCCCCCCCACCCATAATCACCCCCCCGCCCATTTCTACCACCCCCCAAACTGCATGATCGGGGGGGGGGTGTGGCGAGCGTGAGACACACAATCTCTTGAGTTAAGGTGTTACAAAATTTTACGTTAAAAAAACTACCTTGAGATTTTTCAGTCTGAATACTTTGCTTAATTCAGCTTTTTTATATTTTTTTTATTAAATATTTCCTGAATTTTTCTGTAAATTTAAGTAGGTGTTCAAGAAATAATTTCAGACGTTTGTTTCACACCTCGCGCTTGCTCTTCTCTCGTGACACGTCGTGATGCATAGAGCGCCTCTATTACTTATATTGTTCCTCGTTATCATAGTTGTATATAACATGCGCGCGCATGATGCCGATGTATCTATCTTTAACAACATGACCATTTGACATTAGCTCTACTGCTCTAAGCGCTTGGAGGGTGCACTTATGATTTTACTTTCGTTTAACACTTATGCTATAGAAGCAATGGGACCTGCCTAATCGGCACCTGGAGTGATTTTCTTCACGAAGTGGTGGGCATAACAATCATGAGGACGAAAATCCACACAAACTAGAACCTCATGCGACACAGTCAAGCACATTAGAAACATAACACGCTCGCGACCTGAGTTCGCATAATGTGTGACTGTGGAAGCAAACGCCGTGTCGCTGGTCAGTCTAGAAGGCGGGTCGTGAGGCAATATTTAATACGAGCAGGGGCATGTGTGCAATGGCAAAGGGAAGGGGGAGAGCGGTACTGTCCTACTTGGATAGGACAGGCCGTGATCCTAGCACTCGGTTAACCTATCCGCAGGCGGTGGGGCTGGATTATAGCGTCCTTTAGCGCAGCTGGCGGTGGCTCACTCAACCTAACTGGAGACCGAAACACGGCACGGCACAGGCACGCCCGTCAACAGAGGGCCAAGCAGAGTATGGAGAGAGATAGTAGAGAGAGAGAGAGGTGTGGGGCAATGGTATAACATCGAGGAAGTTCTCTCAGATAAATATCTCGTCCTCAGGGGAGCGAGACTTGGGTGAACCCAATCTTTTGTCATCTCGCGTGGGAGTTAGATGATTAAAGTGAACTAACTTTTGAGTCGCTTCTTTGACTCTCTAATAATACGAGACTCGACTATCATAGTGTACAGCTCAGATCGATTATGTGTGATCGAGGCTTATTCAGTACTTCCATATGAGAGGATATACGATTTTCCTCACTTCCTTTAGGGGACTAGCCGTTTTTGCCTCGATCAAGATTTCAGTCAGAAACAGACGCTCATCATAGAGTTCCGGCGGAGGGGGGTGAGAGAGATTATTGTGGCAAGCACAGTAGGCTATTACTCCCGCACTCACCTGCCCCCTCCCCATTAGAGCCGAATAGGATTCGTAATTTCGTAGCTCGTTCCGCCTCAAACTAAAAATCACTCACGTGCAGCACCATTCGTACGCCGCCATTGAAGGGAATCACGGACGCAGAAAGAAGGAGGGGTACGGTTGTGACATGACGGCGGGGTATGGGCGCGACGAAGTCGGCGGGATGGGGGCGGGCTTGCACCTGTAGGTTTACGGCGTACACGGAGGAGTTGGGACCTGTGCATGGAGCGGAGCTGGAGGCTATGAGCTGATTTGTCTCTCGGAAATCAAAACTAGAGGAGTTTGTCTCTGTGTCAATAGTGTGTAATGCATTCTTACGGAGAAACGTTTCCAGTTGCCATTCCTCGCCCGATGCTCATATGGATAAGGGGGGCATCACGAAAGAGGAAGGCAGCAAGAAGACGAGTGTTGATCTCCGGAGAGAGCGGCAGCAAGAATATAGTGGAAATCATGTTTACGTTAGTATTGTTTCCATGTCTGGAGCACCAGGGACCTACCGTCCCGGGGGAATACGGTTTCGGAAGTGGCGCACCTCGGCTCAGCAAGAAGACACACGAGAGCGGGCAACGTGGAGGAGCAGGGCGGCAAAACAAGCCCACGGGGCTGAATGCTTGAGGAGGATGCCGGTTGAGACGGGTATAGGAAGGACGCGATGCAACAGTCGCAACGTGGTGCCACCCCCCCTACCCCCCCCCCTTCATACCACAGTACAAAAAACAATCGAAAATGGGGCACAAAATCTAACGAGAGACCTTGCATAGTACACGAATGGAACTTCAATATTTGCAATCTCCGAGTGCGTGTTATCTATCTCCAATTCACGTTAACACAATACAAATATAAGAGCCAGCAAATACACTGGTCCGCGCAGGATAATGTAAGTTAACAGACTGTGCCATACATTTACCTAGGATCCGTGGTTTTCTCCAATAACAATGTGACGGATGTGAACAATTTGTCGCTCATTCTCTAACTAAGTTAGCGAAATTAAGTTAGGATATCGAATCTACTTTTATTCTGCAAGCCTGTGATATTGCGAGCAGGGCTGTGGATCCCCAAATTTAGGAAATACCATAGTATTATGTCTGCGAGCCAAAAATCGAGGCACTCTCACCATAGATCTAACGAGTGGATATCAGTGAGCGCGTGTTAAGGGGTTGCGAGTATGTAGGCGGGCGTGAGCTCCGATGGAAAATCGCTGTGGCTATGACTTGGAACTTGCACTCGGGCCATCCATCTTATCATAGGACGTGTCTTTGTTTTGTTCGACACTACTCTTCACCCAACTACCCTTATGTAAGTGTTCACTAATTTCTACCCTGCGCGGCGAAGGCAAGGAGTCTTAGGCCGTAGGTCTCCAGCGAGCTGTTTGTCTATATAACGGATAACTGGACCTCAAGAGATTATACGCAGGTAAAATGGTCACTCCAATAGCTCGTTTGACTTGAAGCCTGTTATAGCCACGGGCAGTGTACCTCACTAACGCTCCTTAGCTCAGTCTGAACAACCCGACTATCTACAGCGGGCCAGCCTACAGGTCATCAACAGTGCCTCGCGTGATGCTGCAGGCAGGTCCCACAGGATGTCGTTACGGTTTTTTTTTCCATATTGTTCCCCGTTTGCAAGTAAGATATTGGTTGTACCAAGAGATATCCTGGCAGTGGGTGCAGTGTCTTCTGGCTCGGTAGTCTAGCGCTACAGGACTAGGAGACGGACGTAGAGTCAGTTTATAGGAATTCGTCATATTGTGCTTTGGATTGGAAATTCACGGATCAAATGTGCAATACGTGCATAAATCCCTAATCAGCCTCCTATGACCTCCACATGTCATGGAGAATAAGTAATCAGACGAGCTCCAAAAGGTGCAACATCCCACTAGCCGTGCTTTCTCCTACGTGTAAATGTGAGTAAGACTTTCCCAAGGACGCAACCATACAAATCCTCCTCATCTGGACTAGAAATCAAGGAGTCTATTGAAAGACCGCGACTGCATATGTGTATTAGACAGCCAAGAGGGACCAAGCAGGACCATGGCTCTTAACAACTCATACGCACTTTGCATCTCTAAACTACCCCCTAAAACTTAACGACTAATTGGACGCTATTGACTAGGTGAGTATTCAAATTACTTCAGGAAATCGCTAGCGTTGCAGACGCTTATCGCTTGCGGGCTATGCGACATCTCGGTAGTAACGGTTTCGCGATAGAGCCTTTGCGTCCCGCACAAGGTTGACAGGTAGCTTAGGTCTGAGTGGTAGAGTAGCAAAGTAGTGGAACTCCATGGGCCGCCATCACCTAGCTCGGCCGCGGGACAGTAGGAGACAGGTAATTATGAAGATTTGTCGCGGAGTAGATGATAGTCCGGGGCTGAATAGGATAGTGGTGAAGGAGTGAGGATTACAGTCGGTGCCCAGGAGGCGCCGAGCTTGGCCTTGTGGAGTCTACGCACGATTCTAAATAGGCAGATATTCCTCGAGCACTGTGCCCCTCACGCTCGCACCATAAATGGCATTAAGACCTGAACACCCGAACACACTCGACCATTGACATTTGGGTAAGGCCGTTGATGTCCCTCCACCTTCGCTACTACAATTGTGCAACGAATTCTTCACCTTTGTTGTTTAAAAAGTTTCGATTGTTCTTGAAATTGCTATTTGTATCTGGTTTATCGTATGTCCCTGCTAAGAAAGATGATCCTCGTACTTATTATTTATGCCTAAGAATGTTATCTTAACTCCACTCTCAATTCTCCTAAAACGCTATTAATGTAGTATTATCTGAAAATAATCGCCTCCTACGCATATGATGAATTCATGACCGGTAATCCCTTAAATGTACAGTTATATATCTTCTATTTGAATAAGTGATCTTAGATCCTACTCTCACATATCTTGTTTAAATCTGCAGACCATCGCCCCCTCATCCAAAAATGAACTTCTTCCCTTAACTTTTATTGTTTTTTTTCGCTAACCCTATACCCAGGGGTCTTCCTAATAGAGAGGAATTTCTTATATCAAAACCCACATCTAACATAACACAGACTCAACAAATACCCTCTCAGAACTACACCATCATACCACCAAATACCAAAACCACATAGACCCAAACCACTTACCACCCAAAAACATTCTTCACCCGGACACCTCTCATTCACGCCAACTTCAACCCTCTGCATCTCACCATCAGCCCCTATATGACTGGGGCGAAGAAAAGAAAACAAAGACAAAAAACGACGCAATGGGAAGAGGACTGAAGTACATGTATCCAGAATGAAGAATCTTACATCCTGGCTCAACATAACTGGGGGTAACCTAAGTTAGATAATGGGGTATACTGGATACTGGGAGAGAACAGGCCTCCAAAAAAACAGTCGAAGCTACGAAAAGCAATAATGTGACACAGTATAAAGAAAAATTAGGTATAAACTGTGACTAATGCAAGGGGAATGAGATACAAGACTAACTTGGGATAAGAGACAAACGCAAGATACTAAAAACGTGCAGACGCTGGCGAAAGAAACTACATATTACCACTCATCACACAAGTAACACAGAACAACTAAAAAGGAAGAAAATCTGCATAGGATAATGGGAGGTAACTACTGCGAGTCAACAAGGGAGACAGGTAGGACAGAACTGAGCACATATAGGAAAAGAGGAATCAACAGAGCTAATCGACTAAAAAGGCCGGAACGAGATGGAACAATAACACAACCTGGGAACACGGACACATCGTGATAAAATGTAAATATGATAAAAGCTGGGCTGGGAAGACCAAAGGAAGAGCAGGGCGAATGCAACAACTGGGAAGAAAACTGCCATATAGGCAACCGGTAGAACACCTGAAGCAATGATACCAAAACGAACAAGTACCCAACGAAATATAACTATAAATCATAAACTCCAATCAATCTACTCTTACATTCATCACTTCACAATTCACTTCATAGATAAAACATCCCATATATGACCAACACTTTATACACACTATTAATCCACTTACATAGTACCTCTCCCACTTTCTATTACTTTTTCTAATTCACTGCACCTTCACCTCATATACTGATAATAACCCTCTACTTTACTCAGACTTTTTCACCTACCACACTTACCATCCTTAACCCCTCTCAGGCCCGCTCCAGATCACTCCTGCCCGCTCTAGCCCACTCCTGCCCGCTCCTTCCCGCTTCCAGCCCGCTCCTCCTTCCCGCTCGCCAGCCCACTCCAGCCCGCTCCAGACTGGAAAAACTAACGTTACATGTGTCACGTTTCTTGCTGCACTCTCCGGAGAAAACGTTTCTTGCTGCATTCTCTTTGTGATGCCCCTATCCTTTTGCATGGAGAGGAATGCATCTGGAAACGTTTTCTCCGGAGAATGCATTATAACATGTGACACAAGTAACATTTGTTTTTCCAGTGCAGCCCGCTCCAGCCCACTCCTCCTGTCCGACCCAGCCCGCCCCAGCCCGCGCTTCGTCGAGCCCTTCCCGCTGTCTGTAAAACCGTACACCTTCGTCTGCGTCCGTGTGTCACTCTGCGGACGAATGGTGCGAGTGAGTGATTTTTATTGAGGCGGAGTGCTACAATTAAATAATATGGCTCTAAGGGGGAGGGGAGGAGGCGGAGAAAGAAGAATGCTGCTAATATTCTCTCCCCCCCCCCACTGTAAATCTGAGAGTCATGTTTCTGACTGAAATTGAGCGAGGCATATAACGTTGCCCTAAAGGAGTGAGGAAATTCTATATCGCTCATTTGGAGTGATAAGCCTCACTCAAATCGAGCGAGATCACTAGATATCGCTCGTTTTGAGTCATAGAAGCGACTCAAAAGGAGTGATATTTAATAATATGACTCCCCAGGAGTGACAAAATTTGGGTCACCAATCTCGCTCCCCTGAGAGCGAGATTTCTGACTCCTCGATTTACAGTGCCCCCTCTCTCTCTCTCTCTCTCTCTCTCTCTCTCTCTGTGCCATCGTGACGGGCGTGCAGCCGCGGGACCGCCCCGCCAGCTGCCGCTGGCGCCACCTGCCCCGCGGACCGCAGGGCAGGCCGTCCTTTCCAAGAGTCAGCCGCCCCTCCCTTTGCCGTGCACTGCCCGCTCGTTTAAAGTGCCTCACGACCCGCCTCTAGCTGACCACCGTTCTTAAAAGCCATTGCAAAGGTCGCAGCGGTTTTCTAATGGCGTGAGTGTCGCATAGTTCTAGTTGTGTGGATTTTCATCCTCATATGTTTGCCCTCCACTCGGAAAAATCATCCAGGTGCCGAGAGCAGTCCCATTGATTCTATTGAATGTGTATACGAAGAGTAATTCAAGTGCCCTCCAAGCGCTTAGACAGTGGCTAATGGTCAATGGTCATGTGTTAAAAGATAAACATCGCATGAACACATTTTTACAACTTTGATAACGAGGTACAATATTAAGTATAGGACTGCTCACGTCGTCAGAGTGAAGACAAGCCGAGGGTGAAACAACTCTGAAATTTTTGTACACCTCGTAATTTAGAAAAATTCAGGAAATATTAAAAAATATTAAAAAAGTTTAATTTAAGCAAATATTCAGAGAAAAATCAATATTTTTTTAACAAAAATTTGTACACCTAAATTCAGAGTTGTCTCCTCCCCCCCCCCCCCGATCAGGCAGCCCTATAGTGAGGAGTGTGTGAGCGAGCACCCCAGTGGGGCGTGGCTGGGGGGCAGAGACCTGCAACGGTCGAGTCGCCGGATCCGAGAGCGAGCGAGTGAGCGAGCAAACGCGCCCCCCTCCCACCTCAGTCCGAGTGTCCGGCTGCTTCGGTGACAGACCGCATCGGTCCGGCACGGCCAGCCCGCCCCGCACCTCTCCCCTCCTCGCCCCTCACCCGTCTCGAGTCGACGCTGTGATCCGACAACCCGACAACTCGACAAGCGATCCGACAAAAATTGGCGGTCGGACGGTCGAGTCGCATGGTTTTGGCGGACGGTCGAACCCGGATAAACTGCACTGCGCGTTGTCGGATCGATTTTTAGTGGCCGATCCGACCGTTGCAGGTCTCTGCTGGGGGGGGCGTAGAGCCCCTCTAAGCCGGGCCGGTGACCCGCCACGCCCCGCCCCGCCCTGCCACGCCCCGGCTGCTCCCCGGGTGCGCGCGCGCGGTGCCGCCAAGGGAACCCCATGACAGGCGAGTATTTATCGCGGCTAGTCGCCCTGGGCCCCCCGGGGGGGAGGGGGGGGGGGGCTACAGTCGCGCGTGCTTCTGTTTATTAGCGGCCAATTCTTTCATTCCCGCCGCTGATGAATGCGCGCGTCTGGGCTCCTGCCCTGAGGAGATGCTGTCGCCTGTCCCGCCCCACCTCACCCCGCCCCGCCCCGCCCCGCCCCGCCCCGCCCCACCTGGTGCAGGCCGCAGGACGCACCACAGACGTTCCTCATTTATACGGCTTAATGTCCCTCCTGACTGTCGCTGGCGCGGCTTCCCCGATCCCCGAGCCCCTCCAACCCCGCACACCCTCACCTGACGGGATGGCCGCAGAACTTGGTTGTGTATCAACCGTGCTCCTCAGGAGGCCTTATGACTGGCCAGGCTTTTCTTCCAATTCACTCTCTCGCACCTCTTTTCCCTTGTCTCTACCTCTCTCGCCTTCCCGTTCTGCAATATCGCCTCGTTTCTTCTAAAATCTCGTCGACAGGGTTCTTTCGCCTGGTAAAGAGCGCGCAAACGGACTGTACTTTTTATTTTCTTCTTTTCGGTCTAAACCGTCCCGCCACTCCCACCCACCCACCCTCCTCCAACCCCCAATCACTCATCCTTTTATTTGGCTTGCTCCGTCCGTCCTTCTCTGTCGCGCTTTCTATACTTCTCTGTTACCTTAATCCTCCCCCCGCTCTCTCTCTCTCTCTCTCTCTCTCTCTCTCTCTCTCTCTCTCTCTCTCTCTCTCTCTCTCTCTCTCTCTCTCTCTCTCTCTCTCTCTCTCTCTCCCCTTTCATACCGATGCGAGAGGCGTGATTCCGAATAATTTAGCCAGTGCTCTCCATTCTTTTCGTCCCGTTCGGTTTTCGCGCGAAGGGGTGGGTGCGGTTGGGTGCGACAGGGCGCGCTGGGGTGGGGTAGGGTGGGTGGTTTGGGGCGCAGTAACGCCCCCAGCCTCGCCGCCCCCTATTTCATATTGTGTCGGTCGGTGTTGGCTTTCGATGTGATCCAGTGTCTGCGGGCAATCAGGCCTCCCATTGTCGCGATTGTACCATCCGCCCATCCCCCTCGACCAGAGTGACCTAGCCTACCCCCGCACCGACAGGGGTTCATACTCCCTGCCCCCTCCTCCCCTCTCTCTCTCTCTCTCTCTCTCTCTCTCTCTCTCTCTCTCTCTCTCTCTCTCTCTCTGTCTCTGTCTCTCTTCTCTCCTCTCTGATGGAGCAGTAGGTCCTTCTCTTATAATTTGCTACCAACCACTTACTACACGCCCATCACAGCAAACATTTTTACGTGCCGTGAGAGTGAGGGGAGGGACAGTCGCATTCCTTGGTTGCGCCCCCTGGTGGTCGAGTCCCATCCTACCCTGCTCAGCGCCCCGCCCCGCCCCGCCCCGCCCCGCCCCACCCCAGCGCTTCACTATCGGCCACCTCGCGCTCCGCTGCTTCTTCCCCTGTTTTGTTCGCTGACCGAAGCGCCTCTCCCCCCTCTCTCTCCCCTCACAGACTACATGCTGCTGGGAAAGGCTGCCCCTTTACCAAAACTGATATTTCCGGTTCACGCCGCCTCTTCGGTCTTTCTTTCGTTGATAAAACGCCGCGCGCAGCGCGCGCGTAATACCAGACCTTTCTAAGAGAGAGGAAAAAATATTCCCACCGGTTGATATTAACTGGAATAACCTATTAGTGTGAGGAAGCGTTCAGAGCCACACTGGAAACCCAAGTGTGTGAATGGCACACACATCTAGGTGTGCGAATGCCCATTCGTGCACTCACTGAAAATCCACGAGTCATAATTCTCGCCCCCATACGAGTGAGAATTTTTGGGCAATTTTATCACTCTCTGGAGAGTGAGGATTTTTTTCCTCGCTTTTTATGAGAATGAATTTTGATACCTCGCCCTAATAAAGTGAGAATTCGTGCTCAAATAAAGTGAGGTTAAAAGATATTGACTTAAATAGAGCGAGGCTAAAAAAAAATATCTCCCTCGAAAAGAGTGAGTTTAAAAATTCTCACTCCAATTTAGCATGGGAAAGTGTCCTCTCCCATTTTGGGTGAGAAATGCGGGACTCCATGGTTTGCAGTACTTGGAGGCCAGAGCGTGTGCATTTCCAAGGAAAATTCACACCATTACGCCCTCAAGTGTAGGAATGGGCATTCGCTCACATCCGAGTGTACGACTTCTGCACACTTGTGTTTCCAGTGCAGGGAGAGAAATACAAGCAAGATGGTGGCATGTGGGGCGGGGTGGGGCGGCGCGGGGCGGCGCGGGGCGGCGCGGGGCGGCGCGGGGCGGCGCGGGGCGGGGCGGGGCGAATGTTCAGCGCAGCGGTCTGTCGCCAGGCGTCGCCAGGCGCCCGCGACGCGTCGGCGCGTGAAGCCTTCTGGAGGAAGGGAGCGGCCCTTCTGCTAGGGGCTCAGATTTGTATCGCAACATTTTCAACACGGCTTGCCTCGCCTGGCTCTATCCCCTCGGCCGCCCTTCTACTCCCCCCCCTCCCCGCTACTTGTCCGCGCGCGCACGCGCTCCTCCTCTGCTGCGGAGAACCCGATTTGGGCGATATTTTTCGCTCCCTTTTTCTATTGGTTCGTTTTTTAGGGGCCTTGCGCCTTGACTGTGCGCTCCGGGCCTCGGCGGAGAAGATTCTGCCGCTCCTATATATCTACTCGTGTTTCACTTTTCTTCTCGACAGAGTTCGCGAGATATTGCAATTGTGATCCGGTGGTCACTGTGAAAACTGTTTGTTTTCGATTGACAATGTTTCCTGTAAATGTACAGTATGTGGCAAATAGTGTATGGCAGTGTCTCTCGTCAATAAAAAAGGAAAACCCTGTAATTGAACAATTTTTTGACGACACGTAATGAAAAACGTTTTGTAAAAACCTATCGCAAACCCTCGAATTCAATTTCTCACCCAAAATGGAAGGGGATTTTTTTTCATGCTTATTTGGAGTGAGAATTTTTAACCTCACTCTTGAGCTAGTCTTTTTTTTTCTTTCATCCTCGCTCTTTTTGAATAAGGATATTGTAGCCTCACTTTACTTGAGCAGTAATTCTCACTTTATTGGATTAATTATTTCTCAAATAATATTGGGAAGAAAAAGATTCTCACTTCCCAGAGATTGATAAAATTGCCCTTAAATTCTCGCCCGTATAGGAGCGAGAATTGTGACTCGTAGATTTTCAGTAAATAATTTTTTATACAGAACAATTAATTCCGCTGAAATAGGAGTAAATAGAAAATGCGAATGTAAAAGCGTCTTGAGGGTAGCGAACCCTCTGAGGAGAACAGACAGTCTGTCGCGTTTCTCTCATTCTGCTTTGGGACGAGAGGAGGAGGGAGAGGAGGGGGCTGAGCGGGCTAGGAGGGGTGGGGGTTATTGTCCTCTAATGAGTGCGAGAAGGACAACCCTCACGTAATGCCCGCTGCAATTAAGTTTCTCCTGCTGCGCCCACTCTCTCTCTCTCTCTCTCTCTCTCTCTCTCTCTCTCTCTCTCTCTCTCTCTCTCTCTCTCTCTCTCTCTCTTCCTCTCTCTCTCTCTCTCTCTCTCTCTCTCTCTCTCTCTTCCTCTCTCTCTCTCTCTCTCTCTCTCTCTCTCTCTCTCTCTCTCTCTCTCTCTCTCTCTCTCTCTCTCTCTCCCCCACCCCCATCTTTTTCTCTCTTTTCCTCCCCTTCCTCTCTGGGCGTGCTGCTCGTTTACTTTCACTGCACTCTCTGCTGCTGCAATGCGCCATACTTTGTCATTATTGGGTAAGTTTCGTGAGGGATGACTGGACACTTTGCGCGCCCGCCCCACCCCGCCCTGCCCCGCTTGCTGTAAGTGCGTGAGCCGAGAGGGGGGGGGGGGGGGGGCGGCCGTCGGCGGAAGGGGAGGCGATAGAATACAGGGCGCGAGGGAAGGTGTACGTGTCGTGTGGCTGCCAGAAACTCTTGTGGCACTTGTGGTCAATGTAGGGCGATGGTCCTCCTTATCCCTTGTCAGTTCTTTTTTCTTGTCCCTTCCCATCACAATAAATCGCGTACATGGGAACGTGAGTGAGGGGGGGGGGGATCAAATGTAAGAGTGCTTATTTCAAGGAAACTTTAACACCTTCATCATATGGTTAACTTGTGCAAATTAAAAGTTACACATCTGCATACGTGCTTCTTGTGCACACATACATACTCGTGTGCAACGCTGACGTACCTTCCTCTGTGCAACCCTCTCTCTCACCTGATTGTGTGGCAACTTTTCACTTGCCTGCGGGCGGTAGTGGTACGTGTACGCTTTGGAACGTGCACGCGTGTCGATATATATATCGGTATGCGAATGTGTGAATGCGGTGCGGTGGAATTATTATGCAAAGGGCGGCCCCGCCCTCGGCCCGCCGCCCGCCGCCCGCCCCGACCCGCCACGCCCCGCCCCGACCCGCCACGCCCCGCCCCGCCCCGCCCCGCCCCGCCCCGCCCCGCCCCACCCCACCCCACCCCACCCCACCCCGCCCCGCCCCGCCCCGCCCCACCCCCGCCCCACCCCGCCCCGCCCCACCCTGCCCCGCCCCGCCCCGCCCCACCCCACCCCACCCCACCACGCTCCGCCACTGCCGGTCGGCATGGCCGCGCCTGACCCCGCGGCAGCAGCGCGAGGCGCGGAGGGGGTGGCAAGTGGTGTCGCAAACAAAGCGGCATGCAGGCGTTCAATACAGCACGCCTACGCTCACGCTCGTGCACACACACACACACACGTACACGCACACACACGCACACACACACACACACGTGCACGCGCGCACACACACACACACACACACACACACTCGGGCGCACATATATCCGCGCTTTCCTCCCATTGTTTACGCCTGGTGCGCGCGCGCGCTCTCTTCTCCCAATAGTGATGGAAAGTTGAGTGTGACAACGCCCTCCCCCGCCCCGCCCCGTGTGTAATGTCGGGTCCCGTTTTTGTCGGAGAAAAGTAAGGGTGAAAATCCGAGGGGGAAACAACTCTGAATTTTGGTGTACCAATTTTGTGATTTTTTTCTAAATTTCTTCTTTGCCTTTTTCTTTTACAATGTTTGCTTGAATTTTTACAATAAAAAAAAATATATCTGTTATTTTTTTCTAAATTTGCGCTGAATTTCTCTGAATTTTTCAGAATGTTTCTGCATTTTTCTGAATTGCGAGAGGTGTACAAAAATTCTATCGTTGTTTCCCCCTCGGTGAAATCTCTGTGCATGCGGAAAAGTGCAGCTGGTGATATTGGTATGAATTTAAGATAAGTTAATGATAGTAAGTGACTCCGCCCCACTCGCTCCGTGTTTGTATGGAGGACACTCACTTGGGTCCGCGTGCCACACGGTCGACAGCCGTTTCATCAATCTCTTCGCTTCTCTGTCCCGAGGGGCGGCCAACCAATGTATTTCTGTCTACACTTTTCTTGTATTTCTTGTGTATTTTTCGATATTTTTCTTGTATTTTTTAAGTATTATTTTGATGAATTTCTAAGTTTTTGTTTTCCTTGCAATTTTTCTTGTATTTCTTGCATTTTTCTAGAAATACACGTGTATTTCTAAATTCACGACTTTTTCCAGTTGGCCGCCCCTTGCTCTGTCCGTCTGACGCCGACCCATATCTATCTATCTATCTATCTATCTATCTATCTATCTATCTATCTATCTATCTATCTATCTATCTATCAGCTTATCTATCAATCTATCTATCTACCAGCCTATCTATCAGTCTATCTATATCTGCCGCAATGCGCACCTTACCTGCTAGCCATCCATTTGGAGTGGTCCCGCCCCGATCGACTGGACCGACTGGCAGGCTCTCTTTCACGCCGCACGCCCCGCCCCGCCCCGCCCCGCGCCCTGCCCTACTGTGCCACGTCTGCCCCAATACCCACTCGCGCCGGCCCGGCCCGGCCGGGGACCGGGATTTGCGGGGGTTTCCCCTTCTGCTGTCTCGCCTGGACTCAACGAGGAAATGATGGGTCGTCAGATTGACCACACGGCTAACCGTCCCATCCGTAGCTCGAGCCAGCAGACAGACAGGCAGACAGACAGACAGACAGACAAAGGGTGGCAGCGGGGCGGGGAGCCGTCAGACAGCAGTTTGTCACCAGGGCTATGATGGCGGCCGCAGCCCTGTGGCTCGACCCCCATATAGAGCCACCCTCACCCCCCTCCCCTCTCCCTCTCATACTCCTTTTCGCATTCTGCGGGGCTAAATCACGACTTTTACAGGGAAAAAAATGAATTGAAATCAAGAGGGTAACAACTCTGAATTTTGGTGTACAAATTTTGTATTTTTTGTGTATATTTTGTGTGCTGTTAGTGAATTTTTAGTGGATTTCCGCTTAGTTTCATCTAGAATTCTCGGAATTTTAGCAAAGTTTAGTAAATTTTCCTGATTTTTTTCTGATTTATCTGTCGACTATTTCTGATTTGGAAGGTGTAAAAAAATTTCCGAGTTCTTTCCCCTCGATGGGATTGAGAGTAGCCACCAGTTCGAATGAATGGCTGAGAGCACCTGTGTGCGCGTGTGTGTGGGGGAGAGAGAGAGAGAGAGAGAGAGAGAGAGAGAGAGAGAGAGAGAGAGAGAGAGAGAGAGAGAGAGAGAGAGAGAGAGAAATTGAAATTGAAATCGTTTATTAAGGTTTCTTTACAAAAGGGCCAATTGTGGGCCCCACGGGAGCAAGAAACCGCTCTTAATTAACATAAAATATATAAAAATACAAAATAAAGAATTTTTAACATAGAAAAATCACAGTAGTGGTGACAACAGAGGGATTAAAGTACTATATTACAATGAAAGCAAAGTAGTACGAACAGTTCTTTTAAGTGTGATCGGGTGAACATATGACAAAAAGTCAAAGATATTGTATTTATTCCAGATCCGACAGGATGTTATTCTGAAAGATTTGCTGCAGAGGGTTGTTCTATGCAGTGGAATGACAAGGGAATGACTAGACTGTCTATTAGATCTACTAGAATGGTTGGAAGAAAAACAAAACATATCAACTAGGTACTTAGGGCACTGGTGTTTAAATAGTCTCCATAACATAGTGGCCAAAGCCAATTCTTGCCTGCCTTTGAGATCTAAAAAGTTAAGTTGCTTATAATATGGGGAAATATGGTCATATTTGGGAATGTTGACAATAAATCTTATACATGCATTTTGGGCTCGTTGAAGTTTTAACATATTAGTAACAGATAGGTCAGTAAGCAGGACAGAAGCATAGTCGAAAATGGGAAAAATGAGACTTTCGACAACTTTTTTGCGAATATTGTACGGTAGGAAGCAGAAATTTCTTCTTACTGTTGCAAGTATGCGGAAGACAGAACGTACAGTGTTGATACACTGAGGAGTCCAAGACAAGGTGGGGTCAAAGATTACTCCTAGATTTTTTACTGTATCCTTATAGGGAACTTGCACACCATCGAGAGTTATTTCAATCAAAGGTTTGCTATTAAGTCTTGACAGATAGGTTGCAGATCCGAAAATAATAGGTTGAGTTTTATCAACATTAAGACACAGATTATGGCACTTAGCAAACATTAAAATGTTGCACAAGTCATTGTTAATAAGGTCAACAGCTTCCTGCAAAGAATCTAAATTAAAATTAATATAGACTTGAGTATCATCAGCATAGAGATGGTGGGAGCAGTGACACATAACCTCTGAAATATCATTAACATAAAGCAAATACAATAGTGGCCCCAGTACACTGCTCTGCGGCACACCTGTCTCACAGAAGCCCCAGTCAGACACAAACTCATTACTGGCAAAGACTCGTTGCATACGATCATTTAAATATGCATAAAACCAATTTACGACAGATTTGGAAAAGCCAAGTTTTCTTAATTTGACAAGGAGGAGTCCATGGTGAACTTTGTCAAAGGCTTTACTGAAATCCAAAAGTACAGCAAGCACCAAATTCCGCTGATCAATAGCAAGCCGTATGTCTTCTGTAACCTTGATGAGAGCAGTTGTGGTGCTATGTTTGGGCCGAAATCCAGACTGTAGTGGATTCAGCACATTAAAAGTAGTTAAGTACTCGGAGAGAGAGAGAGAGAGAGAGAGAGAGAGAGAGAGAGAGAGAGAGAGAGAGAGAGAGAGAGAGATACTGTGATGTTGTGGATGCGACGAAACAAGCCTTCCGAAAACGTGCTACATTGCAAATATTCCCTATGGGTCGTAATCGTCGATGACCCCGCCGAGCCTTTTCTATTTCATTCTATCCCCCCGTGGTCCGCGCCGCTGGAGCGAGCGCCCTTGCCTCGCCCCTACCGGTCTATCGCCTTTAACGCCCGCGCCACCCCGCTAGAGAGGGATGCTGGGCGGCTCTAAAGACGAACAGCTCGGGTGCGCGGCGCGAGCAGCGAGCTCCCACCCGTCAAAGAGCCGGTCGATGTACCTACAGTTTCTCATGCTTGGTAATGCATGTATATTATACGAGGGGGAAACAACTTTTAAGTTTGGTGGACACAATTTTTTTTTTTTTTTTTTTGTAAAATTTC